>CAUYON010029778.1:0-49954 GCA_963573935.1 Arctocebus calabarensis
CTCCCTCCCTCCCTTTCCTTCCTTCCCTTCCCTTCCCTTCCCTTTCCTTCCTTCCTTCCTTCCTTCCTTCCTTCCTTCCTCCCTCCCTCCCTCCCTTCCTCCCTTCCTTCCTTCCTTTCCTTCCTTCCCTTCCTTCTCTTCCTTCTTCCCTCTTCTTTCCCTCCCTTCCTCCTTCCTTCTTTCCTTTCTTCCCTTCATTCTTTCTTCTTTCCTTCCTTCCTTTTCTTTCTTCTTCCTTCCTTCTTTCTTTTCTGGAGATCAGAAGGTATTTTCTGCTTTTAATACACACAATTCAACATTAGTATGACAACAAACCTCAGCAACTCCTGACACAGTCTCTCCTAACCAACATTTCAGAGGAAATGCTTGAGAAATGCAGCAAAGTTTCAACAGTGGTGGAAATTAAAAATATTGCCCAACAGCCTATCAGAAGACTCTCCCGAGCCCCATTGTGTGAGAGTGTGTGGGGAGCAGCAGCTATTTCATGCCTCCCTCCCCCATTCCCCACATGTCCCATCTCTAGCGCCACCTCAAGACAAACCTTGGGTGCCAGCATACCCAGAACCCCCAAATTATGGGTGCAGTTGTCCTCTGGCAAGGAAAGCCCTATGCATAGCTACAAGTGCAAGAATAAATTCACCCATCTATACACTCACTCTCACAGCAAGACACAGAGGAGATCCCACTCTCAGGACAAAAGAGGCTCACAACACAAAAGCCTCTAGACCACCAGGAAGTTGGCAAGGAATGATTTGCTCGAGTAACTCTCCACTGAAGAGGTAGAGGAGGGAGAATCAGGAGAATCCTTTCTGCTGCTTGCCATGAGTGCCAGGCCCAGATGACCCTCGCCTTGTGCACATAGGAGTAGCCAAGGGACATGGGCCTTGGACAAGGCTTTAGACCAGAAAAGGCAGAGTGCTCAAATGTTTTCCCAAGAAAGTTGTTGGGAAACTGACTACACCCAGAGAGGAAGAGCACATTTGTTGAAACTACAAAACTAAATGTAGTTTTGTAAATGCTTTTAGAAAGCATTTGCAAAGCAATCTAACAAAATTCTACAAGATCTGGGAATCTGTGGAAGGAGATATTAATAATAATAAGACAAAAAGTTAAAATGGGAGACACTGAGAGGCAGAAACGTGGATGGAGTTTTTTTGTTTGTTTTTTTGAGACAGAGTCTCATTTTGTCGCCCTCAGTAGAGTGCTATGGCATCACAGTTCACAGCAACCTCCAACTCTTGGGCTTAAGTGATTCTCTTGCTCAGCCTCCCGAGTAGCTGGGACTACAGGCACCTGTCACAATGCCTGGCTTTTTTTTTTTGTTGCTGTTTAACTGGCCGGGGCTGGGTTCGAACCCTCCACCCTCAGTATATGGGGCCGGCGCCCTACCCACTAAGCCACAGGTGCTGCCCAAACATGGATGGATTTTTAACTTTTTATCTGGAAATAATTTCAAACTTATAGAAAAGTTGTAAGAATAAAAATATTATAAAGAATCCCCATTTATTCTTTCCCCAGAGTCAACCTACTATTAGCATTTTGCCACACTTGCTTTATCACTTCATCATCTTTTTTCTCTATATGAGTGTACATATATACGTGTATATATATAAAATATTTAGTATTCTGTTCTGAACCATTTGAGGGTAAGTTGCCTATACATTCCCATGTGTAGTTCTTTTTTTTGAGACAGAGCCTCAAGCTGTCACCCTGGATAGAGTGCCATGGCCTCACAGCTCACAGCAACCTCCAATTCCTGCACTCAAGCGAGTCTCCTGTCTCCACCTCCCAAGTAGCTGGGACCACAGGTGCCCGCCACAATGCCCAGCCATTTTTTGGTTGCAGCCATCATTGTTGTTTGGCGGGCCCGGGCTGGATTCGAACCCGCCAGCTTAGGTGTACATGGCCGGCGTCCTAGCCCATTGAGCCACAGGCGCCGAGCCCCCCATGTGTAGTTCTTAAAAATAAGGCGCTTTGGCTGGGCTTGGTGGCTCACAGTATATGGGGCTGGTGCCCTACTCTTTTGAGCCATAGGCGCTGCCCCCTTTCGAAGTAATTTTTTACTTCAAACCCAGCCCTGGCCAAAACTGAAAACAACAACAACAACAACAACAATAGAAAAGGAGTTTTAGATGGGTGTTCATCTCACCATTAGATGGATGAAGTTCAGGCAGTGTCAGAGAGGTTTCCTGTTTTCTTTTGTCTCACTGGAAGGAGGGCCTGTTTAGCTGGGTCTGATGGGGTATATTTCAGCCCCACAAAGGGGCTTCTCCCCATCCTGGCCTTGGCACTAAATGAAAGGTTATAGAACCAAAGATAAAAGACTATTCCAAGGCAACAGACGAAAGGAAAACAGAGTCCTGGTGTGTGCAATTAAAATGGCTTTATTCCACCTGGCTGCAGGTGGGGTAATATTTCCAACCAGGAAGAAATCCACATGTGGGTAATGGCGGATAGGGGATTTAAAGGGCTAGAGAGACAAGGATTGGTGTGTCCACCATTTCCTGGGAGGGACATACACTTGATTCTTCCTGGGCAGGTCAGATCTATTTGGGGTGAGTACACCTGATTCTATCAGCAGGGAGGAGATAAATTGTGAGTTAAGAGGGATTTTGTTTGAAGCTATTTAGAAATCTTACCTTTAAATGGTAGCTGGAGCGAAATCTTTTAGGACTCTCTGACTGGTCATTGGAATCAGATCTGGGCACTACCAGACTAGGTTCTGAGAAACCTGAAGCAATCAGGGAGGCCGGCAGCCAGCTTCCAGTCAGCCACCAATCCCAGATCTTGAGCACCATATGAAAGGTGTAAACAGGCGCCCCAAAGATGAGGCCCAAGAGGAGATGTTGGGGTGAGGTTTTCTGAAAGGTGAAAGTGACCAACCTGGGTAGTACAAAGATGGCATCTGCACCTGGGGGCAGTTAGAGACCCCTTTGTATGGGGCCATGGGGTGTGGGCACAATCCACAGGTTGCCTGTCAGGTTAGGGTCCTTCAGGATGAACTTCTGGGAGATGAGGCCAGCCAGACCCTTTGTGTCTGTTTTAGGAGGAAAAGAAGAGAAGGAGGGGAATAGGGTTTGTGCCGCATTAGGTTCCCCAACAGTTAAATGTTCAACTGTTTAAGCTATTTTTTCTTTCCATCATTTATCTTTATTTTAAGGTCTTTTGCCATGTGGAAATTTTAGTTTTTGCATGGACAAATCCATCCAATTTTTCCTTTTTGGCTGACTGAGAACAGCTTTCACCATGCCTAATTTATAGAATTAGATTTCTATATTTTCTTCTAATTCCTTTAAGGTTTTCTTTTTCATATCTTAATGTTTATTTCTTCTGGAATTTAATTTTGATGCATGGGCTATGGAAGAAATCTCACTTCCACTGATTTGGGCCATTGAGACCAATATTATTTACCAAGCCCAGTTAGTTGACCCTCAGATCACAGGGTTCTGAACTGCACAGGTCTTACAGGCAGAGTGCCTCCTGCCTCTGCTACCCCAGAGACAAGACCCACCTGTCCTCTTCCTCCTCAGCCTACTCCATGTGAGGATGACGAGGGTGGAGACCTGTATGCTGATCCACTTCCACTTAATGAACAGTAACTATATTTTCTCTTCCTTATGATTTTCTTAATAACGTTTTCTTTTTTCTAGCCTATTTCATTATAAGAATATAGTATATGATACACATACATACAGAATATGTGTGTTAGTCAACTATTTATGTTACTGGCAAGGCTTCTGGTCAATAGTAAGCTATTAGGACACGAGTTTTGGGTACAGCCAAAATTATACCTCAATTATACAGCCAAATTTATATAGATAAATTTTGTGTGAAGTGAATTTTCAACTAACAGGTTCAAGGGTCCACTGTAATCCATTTCCTTGATTTGGAAAGCTGCTTTATCACCAACTGAAGGGCCAATTTGTGTCAGACTGGTTCTTACCTCTCTGTTCTTGGTTGCTCCATTTGCCTTTTCCTGCTCCCTATAGGGTTCTTTTGCTCGCTGTACCTTTATAATATGTTTTTACATCTGATAGACAAATAACCACCATTACCCTTCTTTATTTTAAAGATATCTGCGCTATTCTCAAACATGTATTTCTTCCCATGAAATTTAGAATCAATTATTGAATTTCAAATAACTTCCATTTGAATGTACATGAAATGAATTAGTAGATCAATTTGAAAAAAATTGCTGTCTTTAAAATCTTGGGTCTCCTTTTCCAGGAATCTGAAGATCATTGCTTATTTAGTTCTCATCCTATGTCCTTAGTTGTCCTTCACTGTTACTGTTTTCCTTTTCTTTTCTTCTTTTTTTTCTTTTTTGACACCCTCAGTAGAGCGCTGTGGTATCATAGCTCACAGCAACCTCAAACTCTTAGGCTCAAGCAAGTCTCTTGCCTCAGCCTCCCAAGTAGCTGGGACCATAGGTGCCTGCCCCAACACCCAGCTCTTTTTAGAGACGTGGGTCTTGCTCTTTCTCAGGCTGTTCTTGAACTCGTAAGCTCAAAGAATCCACCTGCCTTGGCCTTCCAGAGTGCTAGGATTACAGGAGTGAACCCCCACATCCAGCCTACTGCTATTATTTTTCTCACATGGACTTTTGCATATTTACTTTATTTTTTGTAGCATATTTATTAATATATCATTTGGGTGCCATAGGACTCACCCATTTAAAGTACATAATTCAGTGATTTTTAGTATATTCACAAACTTGTACAACTATCACCATGCTAAGTCACAGAGCATTTTCATCCCAATAAAAACCCCTGTGCCCTTTAGCTCTTACCCTACCCCCAGCCTACCATACCTCAAACCCAAGGCAACATCTACTTTCTGTCCCTATTTACCTATTCAGGACGTTTCATTTAAGTGGAATCATATAATCTGTAATGTTCTATATCTGGCTTCTCTCACTCAACGTGATGTTTTTAAGATTCAGTCATGTTGTATGAAGCAGTACTTCATTCTTTTTAGGGTCAATAATACTCCTCGTATGGATAAACCACATTTTCTTTACCTGTTCAGTTATTTTTACCTTTTGGCTAATACAAACCATGTTGCTTGGAATATTTGTATGCAAGTACTTATGTGGATGTATTTCAATTTTCTTGAAATTCCTGGTCAAGTAATAACTCTGCTTAACATTTTAAGGAATAGCCGTACTGTTTTCCATTTCTCACCAGCAATTATGAGGATTTCAATTACTCCACATCCTGCTGACACTAGTTATCTGACCTTTTGATTAGAGTTATTCTGGTGGGTGTTAAGTGGTATCTTAGATGAGATATCTCTCTTGATTTGCATTTCCTTAATTAATAAAGTTGACCATTTTTCATATGCTTATTAGACATATCTTCTTTGGAAAATGTTTATTCAGATGCTTTGCTCATGTTTTAATTAGGTTATCTTTTTATCATTGAGTTATATTCTTTATGTATTTTAGATACAAATCTGTTACCAGATATATGACTTGCAAATACTTTCTGTGGATTGTCTTTTCACTTTCTTGGCAGTGCTGGTAACAGAGTAGTTGCCCCTCCTCCCATAGAGACAGATATGAAAGGGTAAAATTGAGAGTGGGGACTATATAACAGACAGAATGGCTTGAGAACAACTAGCAAAAATGTTTCCTGTCTCTTTAAAACTTCTCCCACTACTTTTGGGAACTAAAATCCTTGCCTCAGGACGGTAGTTGGAAGGGGAAATCTTTTTTTCTCTGAGCTACAGAAACAGAGCCCCCACGCTCACCAGGCAGAGGTCAAAGTCTCAGTGGTCCCATGCTGTTTAGATCACTATGGATTTATAGTATAGCCTCAAATCTGGTAATGTGAGATCTCCTGATTTGTTTTTATTTCTGAGTAATGCATTGGCTATTCGAGGTTTATTCTGATTCCATATAAAACAAAGTACTATTTTTTCAAGATGTTTAAAGTATGACAGTGGTGCTTTAATAGGGATTGCATTAAATTTATATATTGCTTTGGATAGTATAGACACTTTAACAATATTGATTCTTCCCAGCCAGGAGCATGATTTGCTTTTCCATTTGTTAACATCTTCAGCTATTTACTTCTCAAGAGTGGTCCAGGCCCACGGGAGGGCATCCCCACACCCAAGACACTGGGCTGATGAATCTGACTCCCTGGGGTTAGTCCATGACCAGCACCAGATTCAGGAGGAATTTTTCGGCCCAGAGTGGGAAAAAGGAAGAGAAGTTAAAAAGGCTCAGAGAGGGGCTATATACAAATGTTTAAGCGGTCCAGAGATAAAGGGTGAAGGAAAAAGGAGTTGGAGTGGGGAAAAAGAAAGAGAAGTTTAAAAAGTTCAGAAAGTGGTTCTAGATAAATTCTCACCTCACCTTCAACTGGATGAATTTTGGGCAGGGCTCAGAGGGGTCCCTCTGTTTCCCTTCATCTTGTTGGAAAAAGAGTCCCTCAAATTGGGTCCAATAGGATGTATCTCACTGCCCCCCCCAAGGGGCTTCTTCCTGTCCCAGGTTCTCAGCACCAAGATGAGACATTAAGGACCAAAAATTAGAAATTATTCTGAGGCATGAATGAAATGAATTAGAGTCCAAGTTCTGTGTGAGCAACACGGCCTTTATTCCACTCTGGTGTGAGAGCTGAATCTGAGAAAGGAGTCAACACATGGGTTAAGGTGGATGAGAATATAAAAATTCAGAGGGGTAGGGACTGGTGCATTCATTTCTTCCTGGGTGGGACATTCAGGCACTCATTCCTTCCTGGGTGGGATGGTTCTATTTCGGCGAGTCCCTATACTGGCCATATCAGTCTAATTTATCTATTTTTATTTAGTTATTTATACTTTTGTGTCATATCTAAAATTCATGGCCAAATCTGAAGACAAGATTTGCCTCTATGGTTTCTTCCAAGGTTTTTATAATTTGGGCCCTTACATTTAGGTCTTTGATCCATGATTAGATAATTTTTTATATGGCATGATGTAAGGGTCCAACTTCATCCTTTTACATGAACCTATTCAATTGTTTCAGGACCATTTGTTAAGGGGATTATTCTTTCATCTTTGAATGAACTTGTCACCCTTGTTAAGAATTAGTTGACCGAAGATTGATTGTTTATTTCTGACTCTCAATCTCTTTCATTGATTTTTATATCTATCTTTATACCCACACCACATTGTCTTGATTACTGCCGGCTTGTAGTAAGTTTTGAAGCCAGGAAGTGGAAGTTTTCCAATTTCATCCTTTTTTCTTGCCTAGTTTGGTTTACTTGAATTTCCACATTAATTTTAGAATCAGGTTGTCAAATTAAAAAAAAAAAATACAGAGATTGAGCTAAATCTGTAGACCAATTTGAGGGCGCATTACCATCTTATATTATCTTTTTTTTTTTTTTTTTGAGACAGAGCCTCAAGCTGTCACCCTGGAGAGAGTGCTGTAGCATCACAGCTCACAGCAACCTCCAATTCCTGGGCTCAAGTGAGTCTCTTGCTCTGCCTCCCAAGTAGCTGGGATTACAGGCCTCCGCCACAACGCCCAGCCATTTTTTGGTTGCAGCAGCCATTGTTGTTTGGTGGGCCCCGGGGGGCTGGATTCAAACCCTCCAGCTCAGGTGTACGTGGCTGGCGCCTTAGCCAGTTGAGCCACAGGCGCTGTGCCACCATCTTATATTATCTTAAAATTTCTAGTCCAGGAACATGAAATAACTTTCCATTTATTCAGATCTTTAATCTTTTTCAATAGAACTCTATAGTTTTCACAGTATAAGTTTTGCACTTTGTGATGTTGCGATTCAAATATATAAGTCTACCTTCTGTTTCTGACACACAGCTAGCTCCTAAAACCTTCGAGTGTCTTCCATATGCTAATGAGATGACTAGAGGCTGACAACCCCCAAGAAGCTTCAGGGGCTAGTCACAACAAAGACCAAAGAATGATGAGGGAGTTGAGAATTTTCAGGCCCACCCCCAGACCCCTAGGGAAGCGAGAGGGGCTAGAGGTTAAGTTGAGCACTGTGGCCAATGATTCAATGGTCTAGGAAATGAAGCTTCTATAGAAAATCCAAGAAGACTAGTTTTGGGACTTTCCAAACAGCTTAGCACAGATAGCTGAACAAGTTCCTGGAGGGTGGCATGCTCCTGAGTTCTGTGAGCTGCTCTAACAAATTATTTGAACCTAAGGAGGGAACCCGAGTTTGCAAACCAGCTGGTCTGATGTATAGGAGGCCTGGACTTCTGATAGACATCTGAAGTAGGACAGCCTTGTGGGGCTGAGCCCTCAGTCTGTGGTATCTCACACTGTCCCTAAGTAGATGAATCAAAATGAGTTAAATTATATGACATCTAGCTAGTACCCACTGGGGAATCTGGCAGAGAAGTATATGGTGGGTTGGAAGGGAGAAATCTCTACATTCTTGGACACACATGCTCTCTGTGGGATGAGAATAGAGTAGGAGAAAGTGGATTTATTTTTTCAATATTCTTACGCACTTCTTTTGTTAAATTTATTTGTAAACATTTTATTCCTTAGATGTTATTATAAATGGAATTATCTTCATAATTTTATTTTCAGATTCTTCATGGCAATTATTTAGAAATAAAACTAACTTTAGTACAGTCATGCATCACTGGACAACAGGGGCACATTCTGAGAAATATGTCATCAGGTGCCTTTGTCATTGTTCAAACATGATAGAGCACACTTTCACAAACCCAGATGGTCTGGCCTACTACACACGTATGCCATATGGAATAATAGCCCGTAGCTCCTAGGCTCCGTGTTATTATGTTGAGTACTGTGGGCAACTGTAATATACTGGTAAGTATTTGTATATCTGAACAGAGCTGAACATAGAAAAGGTACAGTAAAAATATGATATAAAAGATAAACAATGGTATACCTGTACAGGGCCTTATGAATGGAACTTGCAGGGGTGGTGAGTCAGTGAGGAAGTGGAGAGTGAATATAAGTGGTGAGTGAGAGGGAAGGCCTAGGTCAACTCTGTATTCTGTTGTAGACCTTAGAAACACTGGAAATTAGATTTATAAAAAATACTATTTTCTTTAAAAATAAATTAACCTTACCTTACCACTTTTTTACTTATACTACTTACTTTTTTACTTTATAAACACTTAGATTTTTTAAAGTTTGATTCTTGTGACACTTAGCTTAAACTACAAACACATTATGCAGCTGCACAAAAATATTTTCTTTCTCTATATTCTTATTTTTATTTTAAGAGACTAGGTCTTGCTCTGTCACCCAGGATGGAATGCAGTGGCATCATCATAGCTCACAGCAGCCCCAAGCAGCCAACCTTTTGCCTCAGCCTCCCAAGAAGCTAGGATTACAAGCATATGCCATCACCTCTGCGTAATTTCTTTTTCTTTCTTCCTTCCTTCCTTCCTTCCTTCCTTCCTTCCTTCCTTCCTTCCTTCCTTCCTTCCTTCCTTCCTTTCTTCTTTCTTTCTTTCTTTCTTTTTTTTGAGACAGAGTCTCACTCTGTCACCCTCGGTAGAGTGCTGTAGGGTCACAGCTCACAGCAACCTCCAGCTCTTGGGCTTAGGTGATTCTGTTCCCTCAGTTCCCAGGTAGCTGGGACTACAGGCACCCGCCACAATGCTCAGCTATTTTTTTGTTGCAGTGTGGCCAGGGCTGGGTTCAAACCCACCACCCTCGGTATACAGGGCTGGCACCCTACTCAATGAGCCACAGGTGCTGCCTTCTTCTTGTTCTTAGTCTTTTTTTTTTTTTTTGTGGAGATAGAATCTCCCATGTTGCCTGGCTGACCTCAAACTTCTGGCCTCAAGTGATTCTCCTGCCTTGGCCTCCCAAAGTGCTGGAATTATAGGTATGAGTCACCATGCCCAGACAATATTTAAGCTAAGTGTTATAAGAATCAAAGCTTATTCTATAAGCTTTTCACTTTTAAAGTTTTTTACTTTTTTTTTTTTTTTTTTTTTACTTTTTAAACATCTTGTTAAAAACTAAAACACAAACACATACATTGGCCTAGGTCTCCCCAGGGTCAGAACAGAATCATCAGTATCATTGTCTTCCACCTCCGTATCTGGTTCCACTGGAAGGTCTACAGGGGCAGTAACATGCATGCAACTGTCATGTGCTATGATAACAATGCCTGCTTCTACAATGCCTCCCAAAGGACCTTCCTGATTCTGTTTCACAGTTCACTTTTCTTTAATATAAGGATCTCAGATGCAGTATGAAACAGTCATAAATGAGGCAGAAATCTTTATTTTATTCCCCAAAAGGATGTAATTATTTTGAATGATAGTCAAAAGCTAGGCTTTATATGCCACTTATATTCCAGGAACTTTACATACATTACTCTTATTTAATCCTCTAACAATACTGTGAAGTAGGCTGCATTGTGAGCTACAGTTGCCAGGATGAGGAAACCAAGGTACGAAGTTGAGGGTACATAAATTACCCACAGTTACACAACCGGCTGCAGAGCTGGGATTTGAATCCTGAACTGTATATGCAATTTGAGTACATTACTCTGGTTTACCCCACATAACTTTAAGCCAGGGTCCATAGATACTCAAAAGGGCCTCTGATAGGCTTCAAGCAGTCCATAAGCCCCTTACAAATCTGTACAAAATTTGAATGTATGTCCATATGTTTATTTTTATGGAGATAATCTCCAAGTTGGACATTGGATTCTCAAAGGCATTCAATATCACTGGAATATTTCTCTAAAAGTATAGTGATTCCTGTTGAGTTCTGATAAAAGTCCCTTTACTTCATTAAGGATATTTTCTTTTATACCAAACATGGTATTACATTTTACAAAATACTTATTGGGAATTTTTTGAGGTGAGAATTTCTTACTTTACCTAATAATCTAAAGAATTTCATTAATAGATTTTTGATGATCTATGCCCACATTCCTTAGACAAATTTTTTTTGTCATGGTGAATCCTTTTCCTATTTTGCTACATTGGCATTGCACCTAAGTGCCATTTCTTTTCATGTGGTACCTTTTGGACATCTTGAGCTACTTAGAGTATTGACATTTCCTTTAAAAATTATGTATTGCTTCAAGGTTTTTAAGTATTTTAGTTTAGCATTCTATACTGTATTTTCCTACATTTAAAAATTAAAATTTCCTTTAGTCCTCCTTTGCACAATACCTGTGCCATTGTTCCCCATATTGCGGCCAAGGCAGCTACTACTGTCACCTTGGAGTCATGGGTGCCTAGACTGGTGCAGGGGATGGAGACCAGAACTACTTGCTGGCTGTGTGATCCCAGCCAGTCCTCTTTCTGTTGGGCCCTCTTTTCCCTTCTTACAGCAGGGACAGGGTCTGAATGAGCACCCCCAGCTCGCTCCCTTCATTATCTCAGGGCTGGCTGTCAACCCCAGGCCTGAGAGAGACAGAGGGCCTTTGAGCAGGGCTGGCAGGCTGAGGGCTTGAGTCCCTGGGCTACCCAAGCCTCCCTGAGAGAATGCTTTGAAGAGGCCCCGCCCTTCCTGGGCCCTGCTAGGCTACCCCATCCCTCACCCGTCAGGGATTCCCGTGTTGGTGGTGCAGATGGGTTGGGGCCAGCAATGCTGTGTGCCTTGTCTCCCCCCTACCCCCCCATGTCCGTTCCCTCCCCCAGCCCCCTGAGCTCGAGCTACAGAAATAAGAACACGCATTGATTCAGAGCCAGAACAAACCCTAGCTTAGCTCTGTCGGAGCCTGTGTTTCCCAGTGCAGATTCCATTACCCAGAGAGTCCATGCTGGGGAACCTGCTCCAGGGAAGCCCACAGGCCCTGGGCCACTGAGGGCAAGTGGCTTTGCAATTGCAGCACCAGGTGGACTTCTTGATTCCACAAGGGGTGAAGGAAGCCTCAATTCTGACATTCTTTCCTTCCGGTCATTCAGAGGGGTTGGAGTAAAGGCAGGGCTAGCACCAAGGTCTGTGGAGTCATGCTCTGTCCTTCCTACCAGTGTGTAGGTGGAAGTAATTTGAAGTAATAAGTAGATACACGTGTCTTTTGTTTGAATGTGTATTAAAAATATAGCTGGCACGTTGCATCTACACTTGCACAATTGCAGTTGTTTAAAATGATGTCATAAAGGATATTTGAATAGTTGACAATGAACCGGTTAAATCAAAATATCTCCAGGCTACTAGAGACATGGCAAATTGCAAAAAGGTAATGTGGCAGTGACTAATGGTCATGAAAATCAGGGCTCTAAGTTAGTGTGTTTGAATTTACACATGTGCACATAATGAATAGGAATAACCCTTCCTCCAAAAAGGCCAGCCCAACTCAGGGCAATTATTGTCCATGGGCTGGTGCCAAAGTGGGGGTGCTTCCTCCCCAAGGGCCCCCACAGTCCCACACACATTGGTCCATTCCTCAGCCTGGCCAGTGCCCCTCCCATGAGTCAGGGAGTGATGCCCAGGACCTGGACAGGCAGTCAGAACTGATGCCCACAGCCTCACCTTGTTGCTAACACTGCTGGGGCTGGACTCCAAGGTAGCCAGATGTGACAATTTAGGATGTAGGGACATCTTGACATAATCCCGAAACAAACCATTGAAAACTTTATTTTTCCCCAGAAGAATTAAAATAACTTTTCTCCTCTGCTTGCAAAATCCCAGAAGGATATTGACAGTTAGAAACTGATTTGAAAGTTTATCTGAAAGAGAAAATACATAGTAATACTGAAAGTGTTTTTGAAAAGTTCCAAAAACACTGCAGTAATTAATACAGAAAATCTAGAGACAGATTCATGTGTATGTGGAAATTTGGTATGGGGTAGAGGAGGCATTCAAACCAGAGCTGGAAGGACAGAGGCTCTGCAAATGCTTTGGGGAAACTCAGTACCCATTTTGAAACCAATAATGTTAGATTCTTCTTCACACCATTTGCAAGAGTAAACTCCAGGTGTGTTAAAGAACTAAACATAAAAAGTCTAATAAAGTTTTAGACCCAAATATGGAAGATTATTTTTAAAATCTCACTGTGAATAAGGCTTTAGTAAGTAGGAAGCAAAGTCAGGAAACCATAAAGGAAATGACTGACAGATTTGAATATTGCAAAAACTAAATGAATGTTGCCATAAACAAATTAAAAGACAAATTGCAGACAGGGAGAAAATAGTTGACAATACATGTAATATGCCAGTGATTAATAGCTGTTTCAAATAAACATCTTTTACAAATAAGTAAGGAGAAGGTATAATGTGGTGAGGACAGGATCAAACAGACAATTCACAGAAGAAAAAGTAAATGGGGCCACTAAGAGTGACTATATTCTCAACCTCACTAGTAATCAAGAAAAGGCATTTCAAACAAGATAATATTTCTCACTTATTTCTTTTATTATGGCCACATGATACTGTGGTTATACAGGCTGCATATAAGCATAGATTAATAATTTAGATCTTAATGTCTTCTTCCTATGGATCCATAATAAAGTACTTTTCATTCCCTTTGTGACCAAAATTTAAATTTCTATTTGGCTCTTCGGAGCTCTGCTGCTATAAACTTGCCTGTCACACGTCCTCAGGCTGGGATCTCAGGGTCTCATGAGAGAGATGGCCAGATCAGAAAGGAAGAGTAGGGATGTTCAGATGCAGACTGGAGACCGTCAGCCCAGCACCACTCACCTGACCTTGCCAGAGTACAAGAGGGCTTGTCTGTCCTAATTGGCCCACTAGGACCTTTGCATTCTTTGAGTTATTTCTAGTCTGTTTATACTGTTTGCCCATTAGAGTGCTGCTCTCTCTCTCTCTAATTTATAAGAGTTTCTTTTATAGTTTGTCATTTGTCATTTTATGTGGTCATAGCTATCAAACCTCTGCACTGTTTTCTGGCATTGTTGCCATGCTTAATAGGATCCATTCCCAGAAACCACCACCTTAATTCCCCTTAGTCCTTTCACAGAGGAGGCAGCATCAAGTTTAGAACAGCTCATCCCCCAGGAGAAGGACCTAGAAGAGACCCCTGGGGTGAGGAAAGGTTGAGAGTGTCACTTTCACAGAGAATTTGATAATTTAAAAATATGTAACATTTTTGTATCTTAACAAAGCCATTAGACTGAGCTGCTTTTTAAACTAAGAACAAAAGTTTGCTTTTATCTTTATCCAGTTTCACCTTGTTAGAGGCTACTGACTTCTAAAAACATGACGGTACATCATGCCTGGAACATTCTTCCCACCCCACCCCCCAAAATCTCAACAATAACTACAAAGGAAAGGAAGTTAAATTCAAAGACTCATAAGCAAATGGGGAGACATGCCTCTGTGACCTCTGGGGAAGGGTTCTCACAGAACAGGAGCAGCTGAAGTGAGGCACTTTGGAAATGACAGAGGGCATGGCGACTTTGAAACCAGAGCAGCCCACAATACTTTTAAATGAATTCAAAAATAGGAAACCTACAAAAGATCTGTGAAAATAATCTCTGGAAGCTACAAAACCTCAAACTGCAGGACAGCCTCACCTGATGTACTCCCTCCACACCCTAACTGCTCATGAAAACAGCCAAAAAAGTAAAAACATAAAGAAGCATCCCTCCCTGTTCCTAGGGGGAGCCCCTTAGCCCCCTCCTTTCCCTCCTGTATTGCATCCTGCCATTTGATCTGTTTCTCCTTCCTCAGACTTCTTGGGGCATGGGGCAGAATTACATTGCCAAGCCAGGTCCTCACGTTGCTTTGAGCTGTGGCACCACAGCACTCTATTCAGGGTGATGTAGTGAGACTCTGTCTCAAAAAAAAAAAAAAGGGCATATATGGGACATTTCTAAAACTGATAGAGGCCATCTTCAGCAAACTCCACAGCCAATATCATATTGAATGGTGTAAATTTGAAAACATTTTCACTCAGATCTGGAACTGGGCAAGGATGCCCATTGACTCCACTGACATTCAACATAGTAATGGAAGTCTTTAGCCATCACAACTAGGCAAGGGAAGGCAATCAAGGGTATCAAAATGGGATCAGCGGAGATCAAACTCTAACTCTTTGCAGATGATATAATTCTATACCTGGAAAACCCCAGGGACTCAACTACAAAACTCTTTTAAGTAATCAAGGAATACAGCAGGGTCTCAGGACAAAATCAATACTTACAAATCAGTAGCTTTTATATTTACCAGCAATAGTCAAGTTGAAGAAATAGTCAAGGACTCTATTCTTTTTATAGTAGTGCCAAAGAAGATGAAATATTTGGGAATTTACCTAACAAAGGACTTGAAAGATCTTTATAAAGAGAACTATGAAACTCTGAGAAAAGAAATAGCTGACGAGGTTAACAAATGGAAACACATACTATGCTCATGGCTGGGAAGAATAAAAATTGTTAAAATGTCAATATTACCAAAAGTAATCTACAGATTTGATGCAATCCCTCTTTAAAGATCTGGAAAAAATAGTACTTTGTTTTATATGGAATCAGGAAAAACCTTGAATATTACTCAGAAATAAAAACAAATCAGGAGGACTCATGCTACCAGACTTCAGATTATACTATAAATCTATAGTGATCAAAACAGCATGGTACTGGCACAAAAATAGAGAGGTAGATACATGGAACAGAATAAAGAACCAAGAGATGAACCCAGCAACTTATCATCATTTGATCTTTGAGAAGCCAATCAAAAGTATAAATTGGGGAAAAGATTCCCTATTTAACAAATGGTGCTGGATGAACTGGCTGGTGACCTATAGAAGACTAAAACTGTACCCTCACCTTTCACCATTAACAAAAATTGATTCCCATTGGATAAAAGATTGAAACTTAAGACATAAAACTATAAAGATACTCGGAGACAGTGCAGGGAAAAGAACAAAATGGCCTGGGAAAATATTTTATGAGGAGTACCCCCCAGGCTATTGAAGCAACACCAAAAACATATTACTGGGATCTGATCAAACTAAAAATCTTCTGCACAGCCCAAAACACAGTAAGTAAAGCAAGCAGACAGCCCTCAGAATGGGAGAAGATATTTACAGGTTATGTTTCTGACAAACAATTGATAACTAGAATCCACAGAGAACTCAAACTAATTATTAAAAAAAGAACAAGTGGTCCCATTTCATTATGGACAAGAGACTTGAACAAAAGCTTCTCTGAAGAAGACAGGCACATGGCCTACAAATACATGAAAAAATGCTCATCATCTTTAATCATCAGAGAATTGCAAATCAAAACCACTCTGAGATATCAACTAACTCCAGTAAGAGTAGCCCTCATCACAACATCCCAAAACTACAGATATTGGCATGGATGTGGAGAGAAGGGAACACTTCTGCACTACTAGTGGGAATGCACACTAATACATCCCTATTGGAAAGAAGTTTGGAGAACACTTAGGGAACTAAAAGTAGACCTGCTGTTTGATCCCATAATTCCTCTACTAGGTATCTACCCAGATGATCAAAAATAATTTTACAACAAAGATATTTACACCAGAATGTTTATTGCAGCCCAATTCATAATTGCCAAGTCATGCAAGCAGCCCAAGTGCCCATCAACCCATGAATAGATTAACAAATTGTGGTTGCATGGAATATTATGCAGCCATAAAAAAGATGGAGACTTTACATCTTTTCTGTTTACATGGATGGATGGAGCTGAAACATATTCTTCTTAGTAAAGTATCTCAAGAATAAAAGAAAAAGCATCCAAAGTACTAAGTACTATTATGAAACCAATATATAATCACTCACACTTTCATACAAATGATAAAACACAACTATAGTCCAGAATGAAGGAGGGAAAAAGAGGGAGAGGGGAGGGGAGGGGGGAGACTGGGAGGAGGGAGGATATTTGGTGAGACTTTACCTATTGTGCACAATGCAAGAGTACATGTCAAAACTATTAAGAGTAGAGTATAAATGTCTTAACCCAACAAATAAGTAAGTGAAGTGAAGGCTATGTTAACCTGTTTGATGTAAGCATTCCAAACTGTATATAAAGTCAGCACATTATACCCCATAAATGCATTAATGTACACAGTTGTGATTTAATAAAAACAAATAAATAAACTGAGGAACGATAGTCTATCTAATATCCCTCATCAAGTGACAAGAAAATATATTTTTATGAACTTAAAAAAAAAAACCCAAAAGTCAGATGAGAGATATGTAGAACATAGAAAGGATATGGTGGAGCTGAAGGAGACAATCGGGGAATGTAAAGATGCATAGAAAGTAAAATAGATAGGTTAGACCATGAAGAAGAAAGAACCTCAGAGCCAGAGGATAAAGTGTTTGAGTTAACCCAGGTAACTACAGAGGCAGAAAAAGAAAGCAGACCAGGCACTTAGAGAATGCTGAGATTTCATGAAGCATTCAAACGTATGAACAATAGAGATTGCTGAAGGGAAAGAAGATTGTCCCTAAGGAATGGGAGCCTTACTGGAGACTCTCATAAATAAGAACTTCCCAAGTTTTACAAAAGACCTCGACAGACTCCTTCCAGATGGATATTGAACCCTGGGTCATCTCAACTTAAACAGACCATCTCCAAGACATATTATAATGAATCTGTCAAAAGTCAAGATGAAAGAAAAAATTCTGCAAGCAGCCAGGAATAAGTGCCAACTGACCTACAGGGGCAGAGCCATTAGGATGACAGCAGACTTTTCAACTGAAATCTTCCAAGCCAGAAGAGCATGGTCATCAGCCTTCAACATTCAATTTTCAGCCCAGAATTCTGTATCCTGCTAAACTAAGCTTCAGAATTTATGGAGAAATCAAATCTTGTGGATATACAAGCACTAGGGAAATTTACCAAAACAAGACCAGCTCTACAGGAAATACACAGACCTATTCTCAACACTGACCACCACAATGGAATACTAGCAAAGTAAACACCCAGAAGCTAAAGGTCAAAACTTACCTTCCAAACTGGCACAAAGGATAAAACTACTTCTACAAAATCTTATCTATTGTCTGATAAATGTCAATGGACTGAATTCACCACTAAAAAGTCACAGGCTGGTAATTGGATAAAAAAGCACAAACCATCCATATACTGCTCCAGAAAACACATCTAACTCTGAAAGACAAATCTAGACTCAGGGTTAAGGGATGGAAAACAGTATTTCAAGCAAATGGAAATCAGAAGGGGGGGGTTGCAATCTTATTTTCAGATACAAGCAGATTTAAAGCAACTAAAGTTAAGAAAAATATGGACGCTTTTTACTGGTCAAAGGAACAGTACAACAAGAAGACATTTCAATTTTAAATATTTATGCACCCAACTTAAATGCTCCCAGACTTATGAAACACATCTTGATGGGTCTGAGCAATATGATATCCCATAACATCATAATAATTGGGGACTTTAACATTCCTCTGACAGAACTAGACAGACCCTCTAAACAGAAACTACACAAATATACAAAAGACTTAAATGTGACCCTAGAACAAATGGGACTAATAGACATATACAGAACACACCATCCCAAAGCTACGGAATATACATTTTTATCGTCAGTCAATGGTACATACTCCAAAATCGACCATATCCTAGGATACAAATCAAATCTCAGTAAAATTAAAAGAATAGAAATTATACCTTGTATCTTCTCAAACCACAAGACAATAAAGGTGGAATTCAGCTCTAACAAAAACATTCATCCCCACACACAGACTTGGAAATTAAACAGCCTTATGCTCAATATTAGTTGAGTTCAGGAAGACATAAAAGAGGAAATTGTTCAATTCCTCAAATATAACAATGAAGACACAAGTTACCAAAACCTATGGGATATAGCAAAAGCAGTCTTAAGAGGAAAGTTTATGCATTAGATGCCTACAATTGAAAAGCAGAAAGAAAGCACATCAAAAAACCCATGTACCAACTTATGGGATTGGAAAGAGAAGAATAATCTAATCCCAAAACCAGCAGAAGAAAAGAAATAACCAAAATTAAGTCAGAGATCAGCGAAATTGAAAACAAACAAAAAAAAATTCAGAAAACTACTGAAACAAAAAGTTGGGTTTTCAGCTTGGCGCCTATGGCTCAACGGGCTAAGGCACCAGCCACATACACCTGAGCTGGCAGGTTCGAATCCATCCCTGGCCCACCAAACGACAATGACAGCTGCAACCAAAAAAAAAGCTACTTGGGAGGCAGAGGCAAGAGACTCGCTTGAGCCCAGGAATTGGAGGTTGCTGTGAGCTGTGATGCCACAGCACTCTATCCACGGTGACAGCTTGAGGCTCTGTCTCAAAATAAATAAATAAATTAATTAATTAATTAATAAAATTGGGCATTTCATATTTAAAAAAAAAAGTTGGGTTTTCAAAAAAATAAATAAAATTGATAAACCTTTGGCCAGATTAACTAGAATCATAAAAGTAAAACCTCTGATAACCTCAATCAGAAATGATAAAGGAGAAATAACAACAGATGCCACAGAGATACAAGAGATCATCTCTGAGTACTATAAGAAACTTTATGCCCAGAAATTTGACAATATGGAGGAAATGGTTCAATACCTGGAATGACACTCTTTTCCTAAATCTAATAAAGAAGAAATAGCTCTCTTGAATAGGCCAATTTCAAGAACTGAAATTAAAGAAACAATTAAAAAACTCCCAACAAAAAATATGCTGTGATCCAGATGGCTTCACTCCAGAATTCTATCAAACCTTCAAAGAAGAGCTTATACCCATACTGCAGAAATTATTCCAAACATTGAGAAGGAAAGAATCTTCCCCAACATATTCTTTTAGCAAACATCACCCTGATACCAAAACCAGGAAAAGACCCCACTAAAAAGGAGAATTTCAGACCAATTTCATTAATAAATATAGATGCCAAAATTTTCAATAAAATCCTAGCCAACAGATTACAGCTACACATTAAAAAATTATTCATCACAATTAAGTAGGTTTCATCCCAAGGCTGAGAACCAAGGCTGGTTCAACATATGTAAGTCCATAAATGTAATTCAACATATCAACAGAAGCAAAAACAAAGACCATATGATCCTCTCAATAGATGCAGAAAAATCCTTCAATAAAATCCTTTTCTAACAAGAACACTGAAGAATATATGCATAGGTGGCACATTTCTGAATCTGATCATAGTCATCTACAAGAAACCCACAGCTAATATTATACTGAAGAATGTCCTCTATTGCCACTACCATTCATCATAGTGCTAGAAGTTTTAGCCAATATAATCAGGCAAGAGAAGGAAATAAAGGGCATCCAAATGGGAACAGAGGAAGTCAAACCCTCCCTCTTTGCCAACGATCTGATCTTATACATAGAGAACTGCAAAGACTCTACCATAAGACTGCTGGAAGTGATCAAAAAATACAGCAGTGTCTCAGGATATAAAATCAATGTCCCCCAATCAGTAGCCTTTTTATATGCCAATAACAGCCAAGATGAGAAGCTAGTCAAGGACACAATTCCATTCACAGTAGCTTCACAAAAAAATGAAATACCTAGGAATATACATAACAAAAAAGGTGAAGGACTTATACAAAGAAAATTATGAAACCCTAAGAAAAGAAATAGCAGAAGACATTAACAAATGGAAGAACATACCATGCTCATGGCTGGGAAGAATCAACATTGTTAAAACATCTATCTAAAGCAATGTATAGATTCAATGCAATGCCCAATAAAATACCATCATCATACTTTCAAGATTTGGAAAAAATAATTCTTAATTTTATATGAAACCAGAAGAAACCCAGGATAGCCAAGAAAATTCTTAGTAATAAAAACAAAGCCAGGAGGGCGATGCCTGTGTTTCAAAGGAGTAGGGTTCCTGCCCCATATGCTGGAGATGGAGGGTTTAAACCCAGCCCCAGCCCCCCCCCCAAAAAGCCAGGAGTATCACCCTACCGGACTTTTGGCTATACTACAAGGCCATAATGATCAAAACAGCATGGTATTGGCACAAAAATAGAGATATTGACATTTAGAACCGAATAGAAAGCCATGAGATGAAACTAAACATCTTACAGCCACCTGATTTTTGATAAACCAAATAAGAACACACACTGGGGAAAAAAATCCCTATTCAATAAATGGTGCTGGGAAAACTGGATAACCACATGTAAAAGACTAAAACTGGACCCACACCTCTCACCACTTACAAAAATTGACTCAAGATGGATAGAAGATTTAAATCTAAGGAAAAAAAAAATTCTCAAAGAAACTATGGGGAAAACACTTGATGATATCGACCTGGGGAAAGATTTTTTAAAGAACGCTTCTGTGGCAATTGCAACAACAATGACTCCCAACAAAAAAATAAACAAATGGAACTTAATTAAACTGAAAAGCTTCTGTACAGCTAAGGAAACAACAACCAAAGCAATAGACAACCTTCCGAATGGGGAAAGAAATTTGCTTATTGTGAATTGGACAAAAGCTTGATAACTAGGATCTATAGCGAACTCAAATTAATTAACAAAAAAAGGCCCAACAATTCAATGTATCACTGGGCAAGAGAGATGAACAGACGTTCTCTAAAGAAGACAGATGAATGACTAACAAACATGAAAAAATGCTCATCATCCCTAATCATCAGAGAAGAGCATATCAAAACACCCTGAGATATCACCTAACCCAGTGAGAATGCCCCACATCACAAAGTTTCAAAGCTACAAATGCTAGGGTGGATGTGGAGAGACGGGAACACTTTTATACTGCTGGTGGGACTGCAAAGTAATACAAACTTTTTGGAAGAAAGTGTGGAGCATCCTCAAAGAACTCAAATTAGATTTCCCATCTGATCCTGCAATCCCATTACTAGGCATCTACCCAGAAAAAAAAAATCCTTTTATCATAAGGACATTTGCACTAGACTATTTATTGCAGCTCAATTTACATTCAACAAAATGTGGAAACAACTTAAATGCCTACCAACCCAGGATTGAATTAACAAGCCGTGGTATATGTATACCATGGAATACTATTCAGCCACTAAAAAAGATGGAAAATTCTTTGTACTCTCATTGAATCCCAAACAATAAAAAAAAAAAAAAAGATTTAGGAAAATACAAAAAAAAGTAAAAGTTTCAGTTGTTGCTGTAGACTTCAGGGAGAGGAGGAGAAAGTGGTGGTTGCAAGACAGATTTTGGAGGCAGAGCCAATGGGGAGCATGAAGGAGGCAGAGAATCAAAGGTGACTTCTTGGTTTGGGGTCATTTCTGAGTGGGAGTTGGGGAAGGTAGAGATGCAGGGAAGTGGGGGTGTGGCTCCCACTCCAGACACCACCCTGGTGTGTGAGAGCAGCTCTGGAGGACCTGAGCATGTCTGTGGGTAAGGCCCACCTGTCCCTGTGCAGCCTTCACATGCATGCCTGGTGACCACAGGCACAGGCCTCTGTTGCACCAGCACCGCTGCAGAAGATCTGAGGAAGTGATGTCAGCTTGATGATGGTGATGGTACCATGTGGCCTGCTGTGCTTGTCCCCACATCACCTGAGGCTGAGTGTCAAGCAAGGACAGAGGGGCATGCAGAGATTCACACACACACACACACACACACACACATACACACACAGCCCCTTGCCTATTTCTAATGGAGAATTCACCTCTTAAAAGCTTCATTTTGAGTTAATTTTAGACTTTCAGAGAGCTCCTGTGTGCCCTCCACCCGGCCCCTACCAAGGCAGGCAGGGCTGAGGACTGGGCATTGACTGGTCCTGGGAACTGGATGTGACCTGGTCCATCCTGGGGCCTTCTCTGTTCCAGACCCCATCCAGGCTCTCACATGCACATGACTATCATGGCTCCCTCTCCTCCACCTGTGTAGGGCCTCAGCCCACCCCGGGCTGCCTGTTGTGGGGCCTCTCTGATCATCCCTCCACGTGGACCTGCCTGACACCTCTTCCTTACGTGGAGCTCACGCCTTTTCAGCAATTCCGTGGCAATACTGCTGGAGGGATATGCCTTCTCTGTGGCTCACACTCAGGGTGTCACTGAGCCTTACACCTGCTCATGTTAACCTGACTCTCAGTCAGGGTTCTGCATGCTGGGATTCTACCCTGTGGACTTCCTTTGTAACTAGTAAGTATTTAGGGAAGATGCTGCTTGTGCTGGCCATTTGTCTGCTGGTTTTATTCTGTGCTGGTGACCTTGGCTGCAGCAGTGGCTCCTGCAATTGCTCTTCAGAGCACCTCTATCTGTCCTTCCTTTTAGTCACTCATGGACTTATCTATAGGGAACAAGTCACTTACTTGTGAATGTCAATAATTAAGCCACATGCCACTTTGTAGAACACAGGGCACAAGAAGAGCAGAGCTGCCAGTCCAAAGGGTGTGCAGAGTCACTTTTTAACAGAGCAATTTTTTTCTATGCACACACTGACCCTTTTCTGCCTTTGCCCTCTCAGGCTTTGACCCATCTCTGCTGCTGAGGTCAGCAGCCCAGCATGAGCCTTGCATGGGGCAGGCCCTGCTCCTTGGTTTGTCTCCAAACATCTATGCTCTGTCCTACCCCATAAGGACACTTCCCAATCAGAGCCACTCTTCTCCTAAAAGAGACAGACTTGGGCCAGTTGCCAGTGGCTGTACCCTGCTGCACACACACACACATACACATACACAGATATATATACACATGCACATTTATACATGCATGGATATATGTCTACAGTACCCACATATGAATACACATAAACACAGATAAATACATATACACATATGCACACGTGTACACTCCTGCACATACCACGTATACACGCAGATGCACATACACATTACTCACACACATATACATGAGACAGCTCAGTCTAGTGTATTCTAATTCTGTATGTCAGATTGTTGTTTTTAAAATGTAAACTAAGAGTCAGGACAGCTCAGGCTTCCCTGCAGTTCACTGGTCCTCAGAACAACTTCAAGGGCAGGTGCATCTGACACCCTTCTGTAGACACAGAGCCTTCAGCTTCTATAGCCCAAGGCCATACTTCTAGTGAGGGCTGGAAACTGTACACAGGCTGCTGGCTCAAAACCCATGTCCTTTGCCCATTACTGCATGTTGCTCTAGGGCTGTTTGGGAGCTGGTTTGGTTGAACCCATCCAAGAGTGGATACCTGCTTCCCACCCTTCCTCCACCTAGAGAAGCAGCTTCTCATGTCCACCATAGTAAGGGGGTGCCTGTCCCGTAACAAAGGGTTTTTACTTGGCCAAACTTTAGTCAGGCTTCTGAACCTGACTAAAGGTCCATCTGTGCACGTCCTCATAAAACCCAGAAAAAGCTAAATCAGTTTGGCAAGAGCCCCACCCTCCATATCTGATCCCCCTTGAGATATAATCAGGTTTCTCAGCCTCTGCCACCTGGAGGTGAAGTCTTGGCTTCTGACCCACCCTCAGCAAGACTCCTGTCAGGTCAGCCTCGACAGCATTCCCCTCAGTCCTGCTTCACCATCTTCTACCCACTGGGAGCCGTGCCCCACCAGCCTCACTGTGTTCAGACGTGAGCCCTGTCCCCCTGCCCCACCATTCAGAGGTGAGCCCCGTCCCCCTGCCCCACCATTCAGACGTGAGCCCCGTCCCCCTGCCCCACCATTCAGACGTGAGCCCCGTCCCCCTGCCCCACCATTCAGACGTGAGCCCCGTCCCCTTGCCCCACCATTCAGAGGTGAGCCCCGTCCCCCTGCCCCACCATTCAGACGTGAGCCCCGTCCCCCTGCCCCACCATTCAGAGGTGAGCCCTGTCCCCCTGCCCCACCATTCAGACGTGAGCCCCGTCCCCCTGCCCCACCATTCAGACGTGAGCCCCGTCCCCCTGCCCCACCATTCAGAGGTGAGTCCCGTCCCCCTGCCCCACCATTCAGAGGTGAGCCCTGTCCCCCTGCCCCACTTGCCAGTCCCACTGCAATGGTGGTGAGTGAAGGCTTCATTACTGAGCCTTAACAGGTATCATGGAGTAATTTTCCCTTGAATACTCCTCAGGATCACCAACACTGGGTGTGACTTGCCTATCATGTTTCTCAGCCCAAGGGGGCTTAAAAAATCTTAGTGTTATTTTTAACGGGTTCTAGATTTGTGTAAGTTTATATTTAATTTGTGTTAAATATCTAAATGTTTATGCAGATATTTTAACTGGAATAACTTGTGCCTTTGACCCAGCAGGTAATATTTCTTAGCAATTTAGAAGTGTCTTTGTCTTCTCAGAGTGGCTGCCACCGGCATTGCTTGCCTGCAGGCCTGGGGCTGAGACCACTGCAATTCCAGCCAGGTGACCTTGGAGCTCAGCTGCGGTCTCTAAGTTTCCAACTCCTTATCTTCAAAGTTCAGAAAACACTGTACCTACTTCAAAAGATTTTTCTGTGGGGAAACACAAGATAATCCACTGAGGCAGCTTGCACGCACAGATGGCAATTTGGTTTTTGTTGTTATTATCCATTATTTTGACAGGACTTTCATCTCTTGCTTCACAAAAACTCATTATGCACTAAGAGTATTAGCTTTGTGATATAAACATTTTTTTTTTCTGGCTGATCATTCATTTAGTAACTTTCTTTGTGGTGATTAATTCTAAACTGAATTTTTAAATTTTTAATTAAATCTAGCAATGTCTGTTTTTTTGAAGTTCACAGCCATAATGTTACAAAGTCCTGCCCTGTTCATTAAAACAATTACTGGACCCTTTTCTCTACCACTGTACTTAAACAGTCTCATTTATTTTTATGCTAATAATCAATCTGAAATTTGTTTTGATGTAAGACATTATTTTATATACTTTTTTAAAGACAGAGTCTCACTTTGTCACCCTTGGTAGAGTGCTGTGGCGTCACAGCTCACAGCAACCTCCAACTCTTGGGCTTAAGCAATTCTCTAGCCTCAGCCTCCCAAGTAGCTGGGATTACAGACCCCGCCACAACACTGGACAGGTTTATAATCATTCACTCGGCTGCTGCATTTTAGAAGGGTTTTTTTGTTGTTGTTGCAGTTGCCATTGTTGTTTTAGCTGGCCGGGGCAGGGTTCAAACCTATCACCCTAGGTATATGAGGCCAGCGCCCTACCCACTGAGCCACAGGTGCCACCCTAAGACTTTATTTTAAAGTATCTAACTTTAATTCCAAATCATAGATCTGTGGCCTTAACACCACATTGTAATTAATTTATACTTGTCCCACTATTTTAAACTATTAGTTTTTATCACATACTAAGTTTTACATAAATTTGACTTAATTTATGAGTTTGAAGTGCAGTTTATTTTTTTACTAAACATGCTATGCAGCTTAATGCTGAGATTTCTGGTGGGGCAGTTTCCACCCCAGAGTCCTTGGCTAGGAGCACAGTGGTTAGGACAGCAGGTGCAGACTCCACAGGGCATGAATTCACCTCGGTCGCTCAGTTTCCTCAACTATGAAATCATAAAACCACTGCACTGGCTTTGCAGGGCTGTGGTATTTGTCTGGCACAGAGCGAACACGTGAATATTGCCACTGCTCTTCTGCATTCCTCCTGTGGGGACACTTGGGGACCTGGGGAATAGGATGGTGAACAGGGCTGGCAGATTGCATTTTCCCAAGATGCAGACCACAGTGTCCCTGTCCACTGGCTCCTCCTGCAGTGGGACCTGTCACTCTTCCCATCAGGAGATGGGTTTATTGTCCCTCCCCTTGAACTTGAGTGGAACTTTGTGGCCACCAACCAAGAGTACAATGGAAGGGACTCTGATTTCTGAGTCTGGACCACGACTCCTTTGTGTATGTCTCCCTTGCTTTGCTGGGACACTTGGGCACAGATCCCCATTCCTACAGTGCACGGAAGCCAAAATTAGTCCACGCAGAGAGAACACACAGAGAGGTCCGGAGTGGGTGCTGTGGCACGGCCCCCAGAACCAGATGTGAGAAGACATCTTTGGTTGAAAGTCACCCGAGGCCTTCAACTTTCCTGGTTGGGGCTGTGGACTCCTCCTAGTGGAGAGGAGCTGCCCCAACCTGCTCTGCCTGAATGGCCCCCAGGAGCTATGAGCATAATGAAGGGTTTAGAGAAACAGGGTCTCACTCTTGCTCAGGCTGGTCTCAATTCCTGAACTCAATCCACCTGCCTCAGCCTCCCAGAGTGCTGGGATTACAGATGTGACCCACAGCACCCAGACGGTTTGGGGATGCTTTAAATGCAGTGATATAACTGGGGTAACTCATGCCCTAAACCCACCAATTAGAACTTTCTCACACTGGACAGGTTTATAATCATTCACTCAGCTGCTACATTTTAGGAGACTTAGAGGAAGGTGCCTGGAGGGATTAGTTGATTTTTTTTCTTTTACTAAGGGTCATACTTTTCTGCCTCTTTTCATACCTGATGATCTTTTATTAGGTACGAGGGTAATAGATATTATAAATTTTACCACATTTTTTGCTGGATATCTGTGTAAGTATTCTTGAATTTATTCCATTATGCACTGAAATTACTTGGAAACAGCTTAATAAAAGAAACTGTTTCAGGTATTACATGTCATATGTGTTAAAGGAAATCAGAGCAGCATTTAGTCATCTGACATTCTAAGTATGGCATCAAACTTTCTGTGAATTAAGGGTCTTCCAGTCTGGGTGGTGGAAGCAGGCGCCCTGGGCAGTGTTCCCTCTAACCTGTACTAATGGTTCTTCTGCCAACCTTAGTTTTCTCATTGCCGAGTACCTGAGGGTTCTCTTCTATGTGGTTCTGTCTGAGTTCCCCCTCCCAGCACCTCTGCCTAGAAATGCTCTCAAGGTAGTAAACTGGTCTTACCTCATTTATTTCCCTTTTTTCAGAGATCACTTTCCTCTAGTGTTCTCAATACCATTGTTTTTTACATTTTGTCTAGCTTTGCTGTTGTTTCATGCAACCATGTCAATCAGGTTAATGTACCTTCATGCCAACTGGAAATGGGAGTCTGAGAAATGCTTTTGAATTTTCTGCCCATCCATTCACTGAATAGGAGCTAGCAATTCTGTAAGCTACAAGTGACAGAAAATATGACCAATTATACTTAGATCATTTACTGTGTTCTCATGTGGCAGACATGGATAGTCATTCCCCAATCCCTCATTCTGCCCTGTGTCTTCAGTATAGAATGCTCCAATGGTTGTTGGGTGCACAGACACCCAAGTAGAGTCTACACTCCTCTGGGCACCTCTGGGTATAATCATGTAAGTTCTGGCAGATTTGCTGTGAATAAAAATAGTGCCTGCAACTTCCAGGAAGTGTTATTGAGAGAAGCCCTGTTCATCTCCTCTCTTTTCTCCATCCTGCTGGTTGGAAGCAGGTGTGATGGTTGTAGCCCGGGCAGCCTTAATAGTCTACAAGATGAAAACCACCTGCTAAACCTGGTCACCAAAACTTGTAGAGTTACGTTTTCATCCATGGCCTGGATTTCTGTAAAAAATGAAATTTTATTGGGCAGCACCTATGGCTCAGCAAGTAGAGTGCCAGCACCATATGCCGAAGGTGGTGGGTTCAAACCCAGCCTCGGCCGGCCTGCAAAACAGAAAATTAGCTGGGCGTTGTGGCGGGTAACTGTAGTACCAGCTACTCAGGAGGCTGAGGCAAGAGAATCGCCTAAGCCCAGGAGTTGGAGGTTGCTGTGAACTGTGTGACGCCACGGCACTCTACCAAGGGCAATAAAAGTGAGCCTGTCTCTACAAAAAAAAAAAAAATGAAATTTTATTTTGTTTAACATGATTAGTTTGTGCTTTCTATCACCTACATCTGAACCTAATGCTAACAAATACAAATAAGAAGAATTATAGAAGCAGACGAGTCTCTGAATTGATTCCTGATGGAGAGACACTGTCAAGAACCTAGATTTTTTCATAGTAATATTCTGCTCTCCTCAGCATCTTGGCATTTTCTTTTTCATTCTTGGCACCTCAGGGTCGCAAGATGGCCCCACAGATCATCGCAGACAGAGGCACGAGGGTAGGAGAAGGGCAGCTCTCGTTTTCTCACTTGGCATCTGCCTTTTTTAACACAAAAAACAAAGCCTCCCATTTCGTTGCTCAGAACTGGACTTTCCGGCCCCCCCTACTGCAAAGAGGCTGGGAAGGGACTATCTGTTTTTCTAGCCTCTGCTGAAGGAGGCGGGCAAGGGGTGAGTGTATGGTGCAGTTGCTGAGCTGGGCATCCAACACCTGCCTGGATACAGCAGGGACTGTATCCACCTTGACAACAAAAGACTGAAAGCCCAGATGTCTAAATGTGAATCCTGCTCCTAGTGAGGGTGAGGAGAAGGAAGAAGAAGAAGATAGGCGACGACTATTTTTGTGATTCTGAAACTCATGTGCAGGAGATTTGCTGAGAGAGCTGTGTGAAAAAGTGGATACATCCTGGGCTTGGGAGATGCTCAGATAACTGGCTATACCCACTCAGGTGCTCACTCTCTGATACAGATGCTGGCCCCTGCAACAGAGGTCCAGGCCAACTTCTTCCTCAAGCTCTCAGCCCCATAGGCTCTCAGATGCTCAATGTTCAGAAGAAATTTTCTTCTCGGTATTGTACTTTGGGAGCCAGCGGTCCAAGGGAGCTGGTTACTTTGGTGTCAGAGGGCTCGATGGTGCCCCTCCTCCTAAGGGCTGTCCTTCTCTTTGAAGGACTAACCACAATTCTGGGGTCTTTATTCCCCTTGACAACCTGAGAAGAAGTTCTGGGCTTCCCTGGGCAAAAGGCCCTAGAAATCACATACAAGAAAGAAAAACACATTTTTTCAGCTCTCCCCCACCTTCAAGATTATTTACTCTGTGAAAATAAATGTGTAACCCAGACATGAGCTGGCTGAACCTCACTCAATGCCCTGAAGAAGTCCAAAGGACTCTGACTGAGGGCTACCCATGGGTCTGTCACCTCATGGCAAACTTGGCCTCTGACCTTGGTATGAAATGGTCATTTTCTTTAACGTACACACATGCACACACAAAACATACAACATGCCCACCACAAACACACATCTGCAAGGCCTGTGACCCTCGGGGAGGCAGAGGATGACGGGAGCAGTGTGCACTGCATGTTAGCAGCAGCGTCCCCCTGTTCTCATACGTGGCTGGTCATGAGAAACCCTTGGGGTCTCTTCCCCCATGGACCCTTCCTCTGGCCCCCCTCACACATCCAGTCATCTTCTCGCCTCACCCCAGGTGTGGCGGCCTCTTCTCTACCTGTTTTCGTGTCCTGGAATTCTACTGATGAAGAATCCTCTGTCCCCGCCAGACCCCGCACTGGTCTTCTTGATCAGCTATTTTCCCAAATAACATGGCTTCCTCTGACTGACCTGCTGGTGATTTTCACCTGCATCACAAAGGTAAGGGACACAGACTCTTCTAGCAGTGTCACATTCGGGGATCTGCCAGACACCAGCTGAGGGGCCATGACTGACACTATCCCCACCAGCAGGGACCTGACTAACCAGTGCTTCCCACATCACCAAGATTGCCAGGCTGTGCCCCATCCCCAATGTCAGCCCTGCCTAGCCTCTAACCTGGAGCCAGACGTGGCTGTCATCCAGAAGGCTCAGGGCAGACCTTGCTGGGCATCGGAAGGAGCCAGACTTCAGAAGAGGATGCATACTGTCCAATAGGACATATGTCCAGCACAAAAGGAGAGCAACAAACAGGGTGGCAGCACAGGCAACGTCCAGAAGTAAATTGTTGAAGAGGGCTTTCAAAGAAGCGCCAATGACCCTAGGATCCTGCCTAGGGTTATGAGCTGTCCTCTCTCCTCTAATCACCTCTGGATAGGAAATGCTGCCCTCCCCGATCCCCTTGACAGAAGACTCAGCTGCATCTGGGCTTTACTTGTTTGTGTTTGAGAAATGGAACCAACATTTACAGACCAGAATATTTGGCAGGGAAGTTAGGATTTCTGCTCATGTTTAAAAATCAGAAGCTCGGGTGATGCTGGACATCCATTTCCCTGAGGTGACAAACAGCTGAGGGGGGCCATCCCCTTGGCCAGGCTTTCCAGCCCCAGCCAGCCAGAGCCCCACGCCAATTTACTTCCATTCTGCCAGCCATGCTCACTTCAGCAGGTGAGGCCACCTAAATTTCAGACCCCAGTAAGAATCCCAACAACAGCCTTGGTGCGGTTCCTTGGGCCACCTCTTTTCTGGACCCCACATCTCCCACACTCAGTGCTTTTGCTGTAGCCCCACAACCCCATGCCAAGGACATGGTGAGTCCAAATGGGGCGTGGGTAAAGCAGATGGGGAACCACAGGCTGGCCAGCTGGAAGTGGGCAGAGAGCCAGCACCCCAACTACCATGCTGGGGTCCATGGCAGAGGAAAGGAGAGCCATGGCCTAGCTGGGACACAGGCAGTGTCCGGCCAGCTTACTGCTGTGAAAGTGGTGTCATCACCCTGGAAGCAGACTCTGGGGTGAGGCTGCTGTGAAAGCAGCATGCTGCCCTGGACAGCAACCCTTATGGAGGGCAGTAAATTGAGCTGTAGTGTGCTGCACATTGAAGGCAGGGTCAGGCACTGGAAGAAGGTGAGGCCTTGAGTGAGCCAGGTCCCTTCAGCCAAGGAAATGCCCCCAGCATTTCCTGCAGCCAGGGCGGCAGCAGGAGCAGGTCTTGGCTAAAAGTCCTCCTGACCTGGAACTGTGGGGCTGTGGCCCTGTGCTCAGTGAGTTTTCTGTGCTCTGGTCTTCTCCATCTGTGTAAGCCACAACTGGGCCTCACTGCTTTGTGACTCAGAATGGAGGGGACATTCTGAGTGCAGTAGCATAAGGACACTCTCCCGGTGAGTGGAGTGATATTCCTATGCGGACAGAAGCCTTTTTCCCCATGGTAAGGAAACTCTTGGACCACTTTCCCCTAAAGATTAGACTCTGCTCTCTCATGAGCTCTCTAAGTGGAAAGAAGATCTCAGTTCACGGGGGTGAGAAATGTGGGAAAGAGTAGAGCAGTGCACCCACTTTACCATGGACAGTTTGGTAGGGCCAGGGCTCACGTGAGGAGGCCAGTGGGGGAATCAGGTTGTAACTGGAGGGCACAGCTGGCTCTAGGCAATGGCACTGAGATGGAGCCTATGTGTGGAAAGGGGATGAGAGAGGAAGGCCATGGAACTTGTTAGACTTTAAAACTCACCATCCAGGTGGAGGTAGGCGCTAAAGACCAGATGGCCATCCTTAGAGATGGCTGCTCTCAACAGAAATGTAGAACAAGGGAGGAGATGGCAATGTCAGAAATAAACAAATTAATGAAACAAGTAATCCATGGGGAAAATATGTGAGAGAATCTTGCTGAAGGGAATGGAGAAAAAGTGACAGACTAAGTCATTTGGAAATGAGGGGCCACTCTGAGACGGAAGGCGAAGGACTGCAACGGCCACTCCCTGGTTGCTGTGCTCACACCACTACACATGTACCCTGGAGTTGGTGGCACATGGCAGGAGCAGCTTCTGGGAATGGAGCAGGAAGTGACAGATAAACACGGGGCGAAAGCCAGGATGGCTTGGGTGATGTAGACTAGAGCTGGAGACGTCACTGTGAGCTCAGGTTTAGCTTATGCACATGTGGAAATGTTCGCAGATGTGTTTACACTCATCAGTTAGCTGACACACACATGCATGTCTTTGCTCTGTTAATTAAGGGGGCCTAGAAGAAATGACAGTCCCCTAGCACCGAGCATACCCCATACAAAAACTTTGCTTCCTAATACCATCCACCAAATAAAAACAGGGCTCCGTAGGAAATGTCTGGGACAGGGAGTATGGAAGATGAGCCCGCACCTCTGGCAGTGCCAGGATGTCTGTAAGTACTTGATACACAAAAACACAATAATGAGGGCATAGAAAGCACTAAGTGGACAGCTGAAAGGGCTCCCAGGGACCAAGGCTGGAGCAATTTGAGCAACAGAACAAACAACATACATTGGGTTGTAGCCCTTAGCCTGTTTGTTTTGCTATAACAGAACTCCACTTCACTTCATAAAGAAGTAAAATGTACTTCTCACAGTCCTGGAGGCCGGGAAGTTCAAGATCAGAGAGGTAGCCTTTGGTCTGGGGAGGGCCTCCTTGCTGCAGGACACGGAAGCGCAAGATTGAAAACAACTCCTCCATCAAGCCTTCTGCAAGGGCCCTAATCCCTAATCACTTCTCAGAGGCCCCACTTCTTAACACTACCATGGTGGCAGCACCTGAATTTTAGAGGGGACACATTTAAACCTTAACAAGCCCCAAAGTATAAAATATACCCGTGAGTCCTGGAACTCATACTGCTGACAACCCTCTTGCCTAGCCTGGCCTGCTACAGACTCAGTAAGCTGTCTCACACCAGGCACTGAAGGACAGGTTGGGAGGCCCCAAGCAGCACAGACACAGCTCCCTGAAGCACCCCTACTAATCCAGAGTCCTCAGATGGGTGAGTCTGAGCTTGTTAGGGCCACCCTAAAAAAATCAGAGATGAGGCAAATTAAACAACAGAAACTTATTTTCTCATGTTTCTGGTGACTGGGCATCCGAGATCAAGGGGTCAGCTCTTGAGGTCTCTGTCTTGGGCTTCCAGATGGTCCTGTCTCCACACAGTCTCCCTCTGTGCGTGTCTCAATCCTGATGTTCTCTTCTTATACGGACAATGGCCATAGTAGATCAGAGCTGCCCTAGAGACCCCACTTTAACTTCTTACTTCTGCAAAGGCCCTGTCCAAACACAGTCCCATTCTGAGGTGTTGGGGATTAAGACGGCAGAATGAGGCCTAATCCATCTGACTGGTGTCCTTACAAGAAGATGGGACTCGGACAGCAAAGAGACCACAGGGATGCAAGTGGACAGGGAAGTTTGGGTGAGGACGTGGTGAGACTGAGGTCATGGGCAAGTCAAGGAGAGAAGCCCCAGCAGAGACCCGCCCTGCCAGCACCTTGATCTTGCATGAATTACTGAAGTTAGAGGACACAATTCAGCCCAGAACAAAGGAAGGCCACAGCCTGTCTGGTGGACAGGCTAAATGGCCCCCAGCTTGCCCTCTTGTACCAGCTCAGACCTCGACTTGTTCATCAGCTCAGCCCACCACAGGACGCTTGTTTCTGCTGAGTGGATCCACATCCCCTCCCATCACCTCCATCGTCAGGGCGCCGGGCTGAAGCAAGGAATGGTCTCCCTGTGCCCCCTCGTCATTTGGCCCCTGCAGCTCACCTGGCCCATGTCTGCTGAGGTCCCTGCTAGGCACGTGCAGCTTCTAGCCATCACAGCTGTTCCAGAGTCTTAACCTCACCCAGCAACCGGCCTTTCTTCAAACCCAGAATCTGGAGACCAGGCTTATTGGGGAAGAGCGGTTCCAGCACACTCCCTTCCCCTGCCCCTTACCAACTCCAGGCGAAGGCAAGTGTGTCAAGCAAGTGCCTCTCCATCTGGGGAATGCATCGCCCCCATGGGAGAAAGAGCCGTGCACCAGAGGATGGGACGAGCAGTTGTAGTTTCCATCACTTCTGTCTCACAGCGTCTTTCCCATCACCCCAAGCACAGCTAAGACAGCTGATGATGTTTTACAGCACTTTACGCCACATAAGGGAAAAGAGAACGAAAACGCAGAGTGGCCTCCACTTCAGCCAGTTGTGGTGATCTTAGGGTCAGAGCACCCATGAGGCAGGACTCACACACACTCCAGCTTCCTGCCTTTCCTCGTCTGTGCCCGGCCTCCTGCTGCCATCTGCCCCAGAGCCAGGTGGCCGCTTCCCTCCCCAGCTCCCCAGTTGCCTGAAGCCTGATGCAGCTCCTCAAACAAATGCTGGGCTCCACCCGGTCATAACCAGAGGCAAAGCCCCAGGGAGGGGCCTGGAAGGGGTCCTCCCTCCTCACCCCTGTACCAGGCAGGGCCCCCTCCAGCAGCAGCCTCAGTCTCTCTGGTTACAGATGAGCTCTGCTTTTGGCAAACAGTCAGCCAGACAGGATCCCAGGAGCCCAAGGCCATCTTCTTACAGATCGCTGTACAGGAGAAAGAGAGTCTCTGCTTGGAATTTGCCAGGGGCCCACAGCACCACAAACTGGGGGTTAAACAGAAGAATTTATGTCACACAGTTCTGGGAGTGTGAAGTCCAAGCTCCAAGGGCAGCAGGGCTTGTTCCTTCTAAGGGCTGAGTAAGGACACTTTCCAGGCCTCCCCCCAACAATCTGTGGTGGTCCTTGGCCCGCAAGCACATCACCTCGACCTCTGCCTTCGCGTTCACATGGCATCCCAGCGTGTGCCCCTGTGTCCTAATTTCCCTTTCTTACAACCCTAGTCATGCTGGGGTTAAGGGCCACCCTATTCCCATGTGGCTGCACCTTAATTAAGCACATCTGCATTGACCCTGTTTCCAAACAGTGTCACATTCTGAGGTCCTGTGGCTGGGTCTGCAGCCCATCTTTCTGCTGTGGTTGTTGAGGGCAGTAATGACTCAGCCAACAGCCTAAACCACCAATAGCCCGAGTCTGGGAAGCCGAAGTGGTAGGTTGGGCCCAGCCTGGGCCACGCAGCCAATGCCATCCCCTTCCCCACCCCACTACACACCATGCACTGATGCCCTCATCATATCAACATGGAGTAGACACGTCTCCCACAGCCTGGGACAATGAGCTGCCCAACTAGGAGTGAAACGAGAAGTTGAGGAGAACAGGCAAGATAGAGAGGGGGGAGTGTGTGGGTGGAAGTCCCATCACGCCCTGAAGTCTGCACACACTTCTCCTGGCAGCCCTGCTGCTTCTGTCTCCAATTTACAGCCCAAAAAACTGAGGTTCAGAGGAACACACAGAGGGAGAGAGGCTGGACCTATCTGGCTCCAGATCACCCCATAAAGGGGGTGGGTTGGGCCTGTCCTCTGGGCCTCCACCCTGCACCCTTGGGGCCGTGCTACTTCTGAACAGAAAGCACTGGTTTTACAAGGCAGAGAAAATGTTACCAGTTCAGAGGGGGAAAGATTCTTCTCTGCAATACCATTTCAGAGGGGGAAAGATTCTTCTCTGCAAAAAAGAGGGTAGGAGGCTCAGGAACCTCTCCTGACAGGCCACAGTTGATTCCAGGTCTGGGGGCGGGGGTTGGGGAGAGCAGGGGCAACACTGCAAAGAGAGGGAGGTTTTTGAAATTCTAGAACAGGGGCTGGCAAACTGCACTCCAGCTAGCTAAGAATTACATTTGCATTTTTAAAGCATTGTGAGAAACAAAAATAAAGAAGAATTGCTACAGAGACCATTTGTGGCCTGTAAAGCCCCAGATCCTCACTAACAGCCCTTTACAGTAAAGAGTCAGAGCAATATGGGAGTGGGAGAAGGGGACGCTAGCAGGCGGGGGCGGAGCAGCTGGGATCCCATGGGCCACCCCCTTGCAGGGCCTCAGCCTAGAAAGCCGCAGAAACCTCCCCGAGACCAAAGACTTTTCAAGCCAAGTAGACCAATTTGCTTCACCTTGAGACCTATGGAGGTGTGTCTTACCCAGTTTGGAAGCACTGTAGACCCAGGAGCCCTCGGCTTCCTCTTCCATTCTCCTCTCAGTAGCAGCACAGCCTTTTGAGTCAGACGTGCAAAGGGCACCAGCGTGTGACGGAGGGTCGTAGGGCTGCATGCTATGTTGCTACCATTGCATTCTGAGGACAAGCTCACACCTGCCTTTAACTTGTATGAGTTGAGTTATGGTCGTTCCCAAAACAAAGGGGAGAGAGACATGCAGGATATTCCTCTCTTCGCCCCATCCCGCATGCCTTGGACTGAGCATGGAGCCAGAAATTAGAATTTGCTGTTCCCACTCTGCACCCCAGTTCTTGGACCATGAGTTTCTAGCTCCTTTACAGCAGTCCCACTGTGGAAGGCTAATCGCGATCTGACCCCACTGCAGGGTGCCCTGTGTGGCCGTGCAGGAACACACACTGCACTTGAGCTGCAGCTCAAGAAAATTTTCAAAAGTAATGTCAGCTAACTGGGATTCCACCTTCTGAGTTGCTTTTGGAATTAAACTCTCTTTTAAGACTCTATTTACTTATTTTACTCATTTTTTTTTTTTTGAGACAGAGCCTCAAGCTGTCACCTGGATAGAGTGCTGTGGCATCACAGCTCACAGCAACCTCCAATTCCTGGGCTCAAGCGAATCTCCTGCCTCTGCCTCCCAAGTAGCTGGGGCTACAGGCGCCTGCCACAACGCCTGGCCATTTTTTGGTTGCAGTTGGCATTGTTGTTTGGCGGGCCCGGGCTGGATTCGAACCCACCAGCTCAGGTGTACGTGGCTGGCGCCTTAGCCCATTGAGCCACAGGTGTCGAGCCCATTTTATTCATTTTTTAATTAGTAAAATTTACTCTTTTTCTTTGAGAGCTACTTTAGTTTCATAGCAAAACTGAGTGGAAAGTAGAGAGATTTCCATATACTCCCTGCTCCCATGCGAGCTCAACCTCCCCACTGGCAGCATCACCCCCAGGATGGTGTATCTGGTAGACCCACTGACCTCCACTGATATGGCCTTTCCTCCCAGAGCCTGAAGTTTCCTGAGGGTTCACTCTAGGTGCAGTGCATTTTATGCATTTTGACAAGTATGCAATGGCACATATCACACAGCATAGTATCACTGCCCTAGAAATCCTCTGTACCCCACCCACTCATCGTCCTCCCTCAAGCATCTGACAACCTCTCATCTTTCTACTGTCTCCATAGCTTTGCTTTTCTGGAATGCAATATAGTTGGAATCATACAGTATACACCTTGTAAGTTGGCTCTTTTTTTTTTATCTTTATCATTAAATCATAGCTGTGTACAATAGTGCAATCAAGGGGTACAATGTACTGGTTTCATATACAATCTTAACTATTTTCATCAAACTGATTAACATAGCCTTCCTGGCAATTTCTCCGTTATTATATGAAGACATTTGTATTCTGCATTTAGCAAGGTTTGCCTATACCCTTCTAAGATGCACCGTAGGTATGGCCCCACCAATTATCCTCCCTCCGCACCACCCTCCTCTCTCCCCTCCCTACCCTTGTCCCTTTCCCTATATTCTTGTGTTATAGTTGGGTTATATACATGTGAACTTCTTCCATATCTTTTCATGGTCAATAACTCATTTCTTTTTCACATGTATATTCCATTGTCTGGGTGTCCCACAGTTTATTTTCCTGAAGGACACCATGGTTTCTCCCAAGTTTTGACAGTTACTAATAAGGCTGGAATAAACATATGCGTGTAGGTTTTTTTGTGGTCCTAAGATTTCAATTCATTTGGGTAAACACCAAAGAGTGCCATTGCCAGACCACATGGTGAGAGCATGTTCTGTCGTGGTGAGAGCATGTTCTGTTCAGTCTTGTAAGAAACGAAACAGCTGTCTTCCAAGGTGCCTGCACCACTTTTGCATTCCCACCAACAATGAATGAAGTTAGCCGTTGGTGTGTCACTGTTACTTCAGTTTGCATCTCTCTGATGATAGATGATAATGAGGTTGGATGTTTGGCCCCTCCAAATCTCATGTTGAAATACGATCCCCAGGGTTGGAGGTGGGTCCTGGTGGGTGGTGTTTGGGTCATGGAGGTGGTTCCCTCAGGGATGGCTTATGCCCTCCCCAAGGTAAAGAGTTGCATCTTCACTTTATTAGTTAATTCAAGAGCTGGTTGTTTAAAAGAGCCTTTCACCCTCCCCTCCTGCTTCTTCTCCACCATGTAACACACTTGCCTTAATTGGAAGCTCCCTGAAACCCTCCCCCAAAGCAGAAAGTAGCATGATGCTTCTTGTACAGTCTACAGAACCATGAACCAAATAACCTCTTCTCTTTACGAATTACCCAGCCTCAGGTGTACCTTCCTGGCAACCCAGACAGACAGACACACAAGCAGTGGGGCATCTTTCCATGTGCTTACTCACCACCTGTGAGTCTTTAGTGAGGTGCTTATTCAGGTTTTTTGCCTATTTTTAATCAGATTGTTCATTTCTTCTTATTGTTGCATTTTAAGAGTTTTTTTGTTTGTTTTTAGGGATTGGCTGATCACAATTATGCCCTCACCTTTTACACTATGGGCTAATCAAAGTGTTTTCCCAAAGATATTTGTCTTCCTCAGAGGATTTCTGGTTCCAACTTTCAAGATAATAACCTTTCTGGATAACCTGCTGGCAGCATGCCCAGCAGGGCATTGGTGGGGTTTGGGGAGGGACTGAAAAGGAGAGAGGGTGAGGAGAGAAGCCCAAGCCCAGGTAGGCAGTGCCTCGAGAAACCCAGGGAGGAAGAGAGTGACTGGGGCGAGCAAAGTGGTTCCAGGTAATGGAAACAGTGAGTGGGAAGCCGGCCAGGTGGAGCAGGGAACATTGTAGACCCATCTTAACCACACTGCTACATTGTTGGGATGTATTGGAGGATCTCAAATTCCTACAGGAGCCAAGGAGCTAACACAAAAGGGTGAGCAAGTAAAGTGTGGGATGACAGGGAGTGGTGAGGGCTCTGACAAGCTGTAATCACATGGCCCCTTTAGAGGAGCAGGGCAGAGCAGAGCCTTCTGCCTTAGCTGATGGATGCTTACAGAAACAATTTTTGAAAGAAGCTAAACATATGGATTAATATATTAATTTTCCTGGTTCTCTCTCATTTTTTTTAACACATCATGCCAGCCAAACACAATGTAGCTGTGAACTGAAATTGACAGCAAGGCTGTCCCATGCTTTCTTTGCAGACAGATGTGATTGCTGTGCACCCTCCGAAGAGCTCTGCACTCTCATGCATTGTGCAATTTCACACGCAGTGCAGCCCTGGTGTGCACACACACACAAGCATGAATGCCTGAGCAGTATGCTTGAGGTCACCTGGCTGCATGTGCACACCAGTATTCCACACACTTGCCCACACACGAGTGTAGGATTATACCAGAACCTTCCAGCAAGAGCCTAGATGGAGGCTGCCCTGTGGATGCTCGGCCCCTCTCTCTTAGCAATGTTGGGGAAAAGCCAGTGCTGCCCTTTGGGGCCACTTGCTTGGCCTTTCCCAACTCTACTGGCAGTGGAGTTTAGAAAAGGAGGATCTCTGATGAAATCAGGGACACAGATCCAAACGCACTTCAGGCCCACTGCTGGCCAGCACCCCATGTGGGAGGCAGAAGGGGTACCAGTCTTCTGTGGCTTCACCAGAATCTCAGCTGCAGAGTTATGACCCTCTGGAATTCCTTCCTTGGACCCTCAGCCCTGTAAGGAAGGCACGAGAGTCTGATTAGTGTCATGTCAAGGCAGGTGAAGAAACTTGACCCATACAAGGGACACGGCATAAAGGGTGGGAGCTCCTGGCCAGGGCTCTGACTTCCTTCACATCTCCATGTCCTCTGCAGAGTGCTCTCAACACTGCGGACACATCCCTTTTTGCCGGACACCACTGAGCTGCTGTTCATGGGGGTTGGCCCAGTGGCCTACATCTCCTGGGGGCCTCATGCCGGAAAGCTGGCTTTGACTGTAGATGGTGTTGATCAACACAGGGCTTTGGGCGATGGGCCTTCCATGCAGGGGAGAAGACAGGCCATGGCTTCACACGCACACACTCCCTGACTTCACCCTCAAGCTCCCACATGATGCCTGCCAGAAGTGTAGATTGGGATTATTTTAAAGTTATGAAGGCAAAGAAAATGAGGAACAAAATAATCACTAATGAAGTTAAAAAGCTTCAAAGGCCGCTCTCCTGAAAGATTCTCCCAAAAAAAAACCTGTTAAGGGTGCTGCTGTGCAAGTGCTACTAAAGTTCCAGCAAAAAGGGTGCCCACTGCAAGCAAGAAGGCTCCAGTCAGAGAGCCATAGGCCAGAAGTCAGCACCCTCCTTCAGAAGGGTCAAAAAGCTCCAGCCTTAGAAAGAACCTGTTCTAAAGGCATCTGGCAAGAAAGCATGAGTGCTATAATGAGGGTGATGAAGGTTGTTTTAGGACAAAAAAGGAAAAACCACTGCAGACTCAGGAGAGTACTGAGTTCCCCCCTCCCCAGTGTCCATTCCCACCCAGGGGGCCAGGTCCACTGAGGAAGAAGCTCCACCCGGCCCTCCAAAATCCTAAAGCTTCCTTCAGGAAGGGCCCTTCAAATCTTCCCTTGGCAAGTGAGGAAACTGAGGCCCAAGGGCCAGTGCCATGCTTTAGTTGCCATACCTGCTGGGGGGGACGGTTGAACAGTCTGGCCTGGAGCAGGAGGCAGCACATGCCATCATGTGATCTGTGACCCTATATAAGATGGACATTGCAAGCAGGACTTGTAGAGGCCGTACCTGTGCACAGTCCAGAATGTCAGAGGAGCACGGAGCTTCGTGGCCCACAGCCAGGTCAGTGGCTGCCCATTGTCACACACCCATTCCTCATGAAGATAGAAATAACTCTGTAAGTGCCACGTGAGTAATGAGACAGGAGAGTGTCCACTAGGGGATGTGTCCCCACTGGGGATACTCAGCTGTGGACTCGGCACCCTCCTTCTTTGGCCCGGTGTCCTGTCGTGCTCACTGGGCATTGTGTCTGTGGGATACCCAGGGTGTACTGGGGCAGAGCGAGTATTTTGTGGAACTCAGATGTACACATGGTGACAAATCCAGGTACACCAAGAGCAAATGAGAGCAAGTGACAGCCAAGGGGCAGGATGTTGAACTACTTTGGTTTTAGTCTTTCTAGCAATTCGGCCCAAAACTGTAGTTGAAATGTAAAATAACCTAGGTCCCGGGCTATTGACCTTCGACTCTTGGTGCCCAGATATAAACTCTGAGGTTGGATGTTTGGTAAATCTAAAATCTAAAATCTAAATAAATGTAATTATTAGGTAAAACAATTACCAATCAATCTCCATAATTAATTAAAATTATTGAACTAATGTAAACGTAAAATAACGTAGGTCCAGGGTTGCTAACTTTGGGCTCCTGGTTTCCAGATATAACACCGAGGCTTTAGTTGCCCGCTTTCCCCTCTCGCCATCACACCTCTCCCACATCGCAAGTTGGGGATTTATATTTTTATTTTAATCCTTCTATGGCACCTGGATTAGTTTCCTGCTGCTGCTGTAACACTTAGCACAGACTTTGTGTCTTAGGGATCCTGAGGACCATGGTGTCGTTGACAGGGCCAGTTCCTCCTGGAAGCTCTGAGTCTCTGTTTCCTCACCTTTTCCAGATGCCAGCAGCCATCCTCAGGGGCTCAGCTCCTGGCTGGACCTCCATCTTCAAAGCCATTTTTGCATCTTCCAGTCCTTCTCTCCCTCCCTCTCTCAGTCTCTCTGTCTGCCCCATTATCTCTGTCTCATACCTCCTTCTGACTCTCACATAAGGACTCTTGTCATTACACCGGACTGCCAAGGTAGTCCAAATCATCTCCTCATCTCCTTAAATCATATCTGCAAAGAAAGTCTCTGTTGCCCTGAAAAGTACCATCTTCCCAGGCCTTGGGGGTCAGGATGCAAACATCTTTGAAGGGCTATTATTCTGCATTCCACAGTACTTTGCTAACTTTAAATAATAGATTTAAGCTTCTATATCTTATCCCATCAATTTTAGCAGTAGATCTTCCCTGCCCGTGCCATTTGCTCAACAAATACTTTTTCTGGACGCTGAGTTCACAGCCCCGAACAAGCCAGGCAAAGCCTGTTCCTGCAGGGCCTGTGTCCTAGCAGGGAAGACAGGCACTAGCCTGAGCTTACGGGGAAAGATGTTCCCAGCACCACTGCTTTTTGGAAGATATTTGGCAATATTCATCAAAATTTTAAATGTGCTTGTTCTTTGATCCAGCAAAGCCACTGTTAAAAATTTAAATATAAAGGTTTTTGGCATTAGGGCGGTGCCTGTTGCTCAAAGGAATATATATACCAGAGGTGGTAGGTTCAAACCCGGCCCTGGCAAAAAAAAAAAAGAAAAAAAAAAAGATTTTTGGCATTATTTACAACAGAAAACATTTGATAACAACCTAAAAATTTATTATTGGAGAACTGAGTAAATAAATTATGGTGCCCAGAAACTACAATTTACAGATGAATATGATGGTATTTATTCCAGGAGCTGGGTTTGCAGCTCTGTTCACAAAGCAGTTAGAACCTGTCCTCACACCCATTGTAGGAAGGTGACCACACACTCTGAATACCTGAGTGCCTTCGGCTGTGCACCAGAAGGCGGGAGTGCAAGGGGAAAAAAAGCAGGGGACGGAGATAAATGTCAGGGGGGCAACTTTTATTTTTCACCATTTTATTTATTTCAAAAATTTAATTATTAGCCAGGCGCGGTGGCTCACGCCTGTAATCCCAGCACTGTGGGAGGCTGAGGCAGGAGGATTGCTTGAGCTCAGGAGTTCAAGGCTTGTCTGAGCAAGAGTGAGACCCCGACTCATGGAAAAAAGTGGAAAAACCCAGCCGGGCGCTGCAGCGAACACCTGTAATCCCAGCGGCTTCAGAGGCTAAGGCAGCAGGATGCCCACAGCCCGAGTCTGAGGTTGCAGTGAGCTACAACGCCACGGTACTCTGCTCCGGGCATAGGGTAGAACTCTGTCTCGACAAAAAAAAAAAAATTAATTTTTAAAATTTAATTAATTAGTTCAATAATTTTAATCAATTATTGAGATTGATTTGAATTTTTGTTTTAGCTAATAATTACATTTTTTTAAGTTTCAAATTTTAGATTTACAAGCTTTGCAAAGATAGCACAGAAAAAGGTTCCTGAGTACCCTTCTCCAGCCTCCCCAGTGTTAATCGACCACACAACCAGAGTGCATTTATCAAGACTAAGATATGAAGGTGGGTAAAATACCAACTAAAATCCAGACTGCACTCATTTTGTCCCCTGGTGTTGTCCAGGATGCCCACTGCATTCAATTGTCACAGCTCTCAGTCTCCATCGGTCTGCACCAGTTATTTAGTTGTTCCTTGTCTTTTGTGCATTTGACATTTGTGAAGTTGGTTTTAAACAAGTTATCAGGAAATCCCCTCTGCTGCTGGAACAGCTGCATGCAGACTTGAAGGAGGCAAGAAAGGAGCCAAGGAATAGCTGAGGGAAAAGCATCCCTGGTGAGGGAACAGCCATTGCAAGGCCAACCTGGTGGGAGCTGCCTGGTATTTTGCAAATCAGCAGAGTAGGCAGTAAACAAGAAGAGTAGTGGGGAGGAGATCTGGAGGGAAAGAGGACAAATAATTCTCATAGGACCTTTTGAAGCCTTTGTATTTCCTCTGAGGGAAACGGGGAGCCTCCTGGTAGGCTCTGACCACAGGTAGGACAAGAGGAAACACACATTAACTATATCCCCCTGGCTGCCATGCCAAGGACAGGGTGGGACCGGGGCTGTCTCTGGGAACTACTGCAATGGTTTCAGTGAGAGGTTGTGGGTGGCTTGGGTGGAGTGAGTGGAGAGCAGAGTCAGTGTGCCAGTCTTCTTTTATGATAAAGCAGAAGATATTTACTGGTGATCTGGACTCTCCCCAGAGCTGTTAGGGCCTGCACGCTCCCCACCAGCCTCCCAGCCTCCCGCTGCTCCTTTGGTCTCGAGCACTGTTGTCAAGGATGCTAACTTCCGTCGCGCATAGGATGATTCTAAAAATTAAATCATTTTTACATGATATACAAATTTGACATAGGTATGACCATCTCACTGCCAGCCATGTAAAGAGCTAGTTTCTGTGCTCCGTAATTTATCTGCCCAATTCTCCATTAGTAAATTTGTAGATTGTTCCCAAATGTTTGCTGCTATAAATAATGCTAAAAGGACAAACTTGAACACGTATCTCTATATATGGATAATTAATGGTGGGTTTACTGGGTCAAAGAATAGTCACATTTTACATTTTGATAAAGTTTGCCAAAATATCCGCCCAAAAGCAATTGCCCTACAATCAACAATAACAAGAGTGACTATTTTCCCCATATTTCATAGCCGCTGGTATGGCTGGTGTTATCCGTTCTTTACACTTTGACTCAAGTGGACTCTGATCAGCATGAACAGGACATACTGTTACTTTTATGTTCAGTTTTCTGCATGTTTGTGAGGTCAGATGTCTTTTCAAGTGTACATTTGCCATTTAAATTTCTTTTTCTGTAAGTTATTAGTTTGTATCCATTGCCCATTTTTCTACTGGAATTTTTACCTTCTATTCACTCATTTGTAGAAAAGTTTAATGCATTCAAGGTATATTTGGGCTGTTGAGTCATATTGTCTATTCTTGTCTAATGTTGATCTCCTGACCTCATTCAGGGTGCTCCTAAATAGGAGCTTTAGAAGTTGATGTTGAGCATAACTATTATTTCCACTACGGTTCTGTGCCCTGTTATTTCTTATAATTTTTATGACTGTGCTTTTGCAGTTAACTCTGTGGCCTTCTTGGAATAGACTGGCTGTGTATGGTGTGAGGAAAAGCTCTATCTTTCCCCTTTAGTCAAATGAATAAGCAGTTATGCTGCTGGCTCATATTAATATATCTTATATGAAATTGCCATACGTAATTGAGTCCTTTCCTAGAATCTTTATTCTGCTTCCTGTCTCATTTGTCTTTCTCTGTTCTAATACTACATTTAAATTTATTGTTACTTCTAGGATATTTTGATAATTTGTGAGGCAAGCTCCTCATTGTCACCCCCATCATCTAACCTTTCCTTCCATTCTTAGACACTTCATCTTCTAGACAAACTTCCAAATCAAGTCAAGTTCCATTTTTTACAATCCCCTCAGGACTTGTGCTGGAATTGAATTGAATTATAGATCAGTATGACAAAAATTAGACTCTTTACAAGGCTGAGTCTCCCAACACAGGAAAAATGGTGGACAACTCCATGAAAGTTTTATCATGTCTCTAGATGCTTTTTACCAGCTATTACTATGCTGTTTGTGGTTTTTCTCGCTGTCTGAAAGTCAGGAATGCTATTTATCACCTCGGTTCTCAGTCAGGTTTTTATTGCACTCGTGGCCCCAGTGGTGACCCGCCTTTTGCCCCTGCCCTGTGCCAGGCTTGGCCGTATAATTAGTCTTGCTCAGTGGTTCTTGGCAGAGAGGATGCAGCCAAGGCTGGGAATGGGCTTGCTCATCGGGCCCTCACCATGAGGATGTGCTGCAGCTGGCCTGCCAGGTCCCAGAGGAGGGTGAGCAACATGCAGAGTGCAGCCCAGCCTGAGTTACAGCATGGACATAGGAGCAAGGCCAGCCGAGGTCAGCTAACTCCCGGCCAGGCACACTGTCACAGCTCTAAGTCATTGCTATCTCAGAGATCTGAGCTGAGGTGGATTTTGATTACACAGCAATTGCTAACTGATACTATATAAATAGCCTATCTATTTCTGTTTATCTCATTTCTGGTCATTGATTGAATGGTTTTATAAAATCTGACAGAGTTCCAGGTGATCAGATTACCTACCTTTCTGGATGATCACATCACATGCAGTAAAGGTCATCTTCTCCCTTCTTTTCCTGCTGTTGTCCCTTATTTCTTTTTCTTACCCTATTACATGAGCAAAGATTTTGCAAAAAATGAGAAGCTATATCTATGTTTGTGTGTGTGCTGGGTCTGAGCTGCTATGAATATAGGTGTGGGGCTTCATGTTCCCAACAGCCTGAGAACATCTCTTCTGCATGAAGAATTTTCCCCGAGTCCCTCTCCTAAGAGAGCAGAGGAGATGGGACCTCATGGGTACTGACAGCGGGAAGTGAATTGGCATGTGTGGGGCTTGACAAGACACTCTGTCCCTACCCACAGGAGTCTGAGGGCAGCACAGTGACAGGGCAGAAACAGCAGGCAGGTAAGAAGTCTCCTCACACTCAGCTCCTCGGACACACTTAGGAGTCACCAGCCCTCGGGTCCACCTGGCCTTCTTGGGTAAAGGCTCAATACCAGAGGCCACTCAATTGTCCAAGGGTATAGTCACTAACCCATCCCCCAGATCCTAGGCCCCGCCAAGGTCAGGCATTCAACGGGGCCCTTCTTATAGATATAGGGCTGGGCCCTCTGTAGGGGTATAAGTAGTGAGGACACAGTCCCAGGGTCTGGAACTGAAAAATGCAAACAAAACCACTGCAATTTCAAACTGTTTGTGTCATTTTTTGCTTAATATGTAGCTAGCAATGGCTTGAATACATCCACTTTTAGTTCTCCTCACTCTCAAGCATTCAGTGACCTGTGAAGAAACATGAAGATACTTCTCAGAGCCCTGCAACCTTTCATGAGGGAGTGAGCTCACCCTCCAAAGGCCCGTTTGCAAGTAAAATGTTCAGGTACTGATGCCAGAGACACTTAATTTAATAAAATGTCTATTGGGAAGAAGTATCTTGTTAAATCTCTGGGTTAAAGAGTAATACTCAAATAACAATGGATATTAATAAAAATACCACCAATAACTACAGCCTTTGCTGTCCATCAGAGGCCATTTCAAGTGTGTTTCATATTTTAACTCACTTAGTCCACACAATAACCCTATGAGGAAATTGCTGGGGGTTTTTTTGTTTGTTTGTTGTTCAGTTTTTGGCCAGGGCTGGGTTTGAACCCACCACCTCCGGCATATGGGGCCTGCACCCTATTCCTTTGAGCCACAGGTCCCGCCCTGAAATTGCTGTTGTTATCACCCTACATAGGGAAATTGACTCTAAAGTTTTCTCTTTATTTAGAAAAGCAAGGAATTTGAAGTTCTGAAAGGAGAATGGAGGTACTTACAAGGCAGGAGAAGGGACAGATGCAAAAAAACAAGCTCTTGAGGTGATTTGCAGAGAAGGTGGTGGTGATGCATGGGGATAATTTTTAATTATGTCACATATAATATAGTTCTATAATTGAAGTTAGAAATAACAGTATATAATTTAGTTGTGTTATTTAAACTAACTGCATGTGTGTTAGTTTAAATAACTATATGGGTATGACTATGTATTATTTGGTTATATATTAGTTTATTATATTATACTACTATATATGTTACATATTTTATGTTATATGCATATTATAATATTGTTTATATGGCGGTCTAACCATTAAGTTTGAAACTCATCCTAGAAAAAGTGCTACATCCCTAATTCTGAATACCACCATGGTCATCTTTGAAGTACCACCCTTGGAAAGCTATGCACCAATGCCAGCACCTAGTCCACCCTTCTGAGCAATTTTGGAACTCTTTTTCTGGAATGGCCATCAGAGCTGTCATCATACGAGGTCTGACAATTAAGATCTTGGACTTGCCACTGTGCACTGACATTGGCAGCACTACACAAACAACTAGGTAAGGTTTCATAACTTTGCTGTATCAGTGTCTCACAGTTGTGTTATGGTAGTGTTTTGCTGAGTGGCATTCATTATTGCTGTTGTGTGTTTTTGTATGCTGTACGATGACAGCTGTTATGATCATTCCAAAAAAATAGTTCCAAAATTGCTTTGAAAGGTGGACTAGGTGCTGGCATCAGTGCCCAGCTTCCCAAGGGGAGAACTTTGAAGGTGACTTCACTGATATTCAGCAATGAGGCATGTAGCACTTTTTCTAGGATAAGCTTGAGAACTCATACATTATTAATTATATAATTATATCAGAATATAATATAACTGTATTACTTCATTATATTATTTGAACAGAAGCATCAAATAGGGGTTTTCCCCATGTGACCCTGATCTTCAGGAAAGACTGCCAGAGAGATTGATTCTTTCATGACCAGTAAAAGGGCCAAGTACAACAAAAAAATAGTCTGCCAGAGTCCCTGAAGGGCATTGAGACCATCTAGAAAACATGTTGCTAGCTTAAGAGGCTGGTGCGGAGGATACAGGCATCGGGAAGATCGAACCCACTCTGCCATGGCAATTTTGTGCAGGGGATCCAGTGCCTTTCTGTCCAGGATGTGGCAGCTGTACACCCAGACCTCCAGCAAGGCTCACCAGCTCAGCATGGCCTGGTGAGTGGAGGGCAGGGGCCTTCACCGTTCTCCTCGACCTGACTATCAGAGAGAGGCCACACCTCCCACTGGGGCAACAGAACTGCTCTGTGTGGCACACGCATGGTTTGGGTGTCTGGTGATGGAGCCACTGTCCACTTTTCCCACCAGCAGCCCCCGCCAATGTGTGTCTTATCCAGAGGGTACAGGGGCAGAGGAACACTGCCCTCCACCACATGCACTGTGGAAACACACAGGTGATCCTCATCTCTCTGTCAAGGTGACACTGGTACATTAGACAAAGCCCATTGGGGACAGCTGCTCAACAAGTTACCAGCAACTGATGATGCTTCAGGCTCATTGCTTCAATTAATGGGTGAGACAAAGACTTCTCTGGAAAGAAGACCCTAAAAGACACACTCCAAACCTTTACACAAATTCCCTGTTTATGTTGCTGGCAATTTACAGCCAGACTAGTGTCACATTATTACTAGCACATTGCAAGCTTTCTTTTCTTTTTCTAACAACATTTGGCATTTGCATTTAGATTGTAAAACACATTTGCTGTCATTTAGAGGCGTTTGTGGCTCATGCCTGTGGCTCAAGTGGCTAAGGAGCCAGCCACATACACCTGAGCTGGCGGGTTCGAATCCAGTCCAGGCCTGCTAAACAACAATGACGGCTGCAACCAAGAAATAGCGAGGTGTTGTGGCGGGCGCCTATAGTCCTAGCTACTTGGGAGGCGGAGGCAGGAGAATCGCTTGAGCCCAGGAATTGGAGGTTGCTGTGAGCTGTGATGTCACAGCACTCTACCCAGGGTAACAGCTTGAGGCTCTGTCTCTAAAAAATAAAAATTAAAAAAAAATAGAGGTGTTTTTCTATAAGTGTATTTTCACCCTTTTTGTCAGATGCTTCCAACTCTGAGCACCTGTCTCTCAGCACTTCCTTTCACTTGCCCCCACCCAGTGGGCTTATGCCAGAGGCTGCGTGGTCCTGAGACTGTGCTAGCTGTTTTCTTTTTTCTTTTCTTTTCTTTCTTTCTTTTTTTTGGGGGGGGGGACAGAGTCTCACTTTGTCGCCCTTGGTAGAGTGCCATGGCATCACAGCTCGCAGCAACCTCCAGCTCTCGGGCTTAGACGATTCTCTTGCCTCAGCCTCCCAAATAGCTGGGACTACAGGCACCCGCCACAATGCCTGGCAATTTTTTTGTTGCAGTTTGGCTGGGGCCAGGTTCAAACCCACCACCTTTGGTATATGGGGCTGGCGCCCTACTCACTGAGGCACAGGCTTCCCCCT
>CAUYON010029779.1:0-34657 GCA_963573935.1 Arctocebus calabarensis
TTTTTATTTTTATTTATTTTTATTTTTTGAGACAGAGCCTCACGCTGTCACCCTGGAGAGAGTGCTGTGCCATCACAGCTCACAGCAACCTCCAATTCCTGGGCTCAAGCGAGTCTCCTGCCTCCGCCTCCCAAGTAGCTGCCACAACGCCCGGCTATTTTTTGGTTGCAGCCGTCATTGTTGTTTGGCGGCCGGGCTGGATTCGAACCCGCAGCTCAGGTGTACGTGGCTGGCGCCTTAGCCCGCTGAGCCTGAAGGGCACCCCTTTTGAAAGCATTCTTTCATTTTGAGGTGTCACTACTTCGGTCTGACTTGCCCCCCACCTCCCGGGGTTAGTGAGAATCAGGGCATTTGGTGCTGCAAACGGACGACGGAGAATTCCTGACTGAGTCACTTTAAACTGAGTTCTCTGAAAAGCTGGATTTGTTGATCAGTTGCGACTTAGGTATCTTCGATCTGCTAAACATTTCTGCTGGGATACGACCATTTCACGTCACTAAAATGCAGACCGTTCTCCAAGGCCGTGTCACTGAGTCCCTTCGCTATTGCTACCAAACGGCAGGGAGCAGCCGGTTCGGGGAAACGAAGGGCGCAGCGGGCGAACGCCGCTTTCGGCCACGCAGCAGGCGGGCCCTGCCCTAGGCCGCCGCCGCGTTTCCCTTCTTTCCAAATGCTGGGGCGCCCCCGTGTGGCCGCGCCTACAAACAAGCCCAAACACAGAAGCCCTTTAGGACCGATCCTTGACAGCAGAGCCAGGGGACCGAGGGCGGCGCCAGGCGGAGGGTGGGGGTGGGGGTGTCTGAGCCCAGGGCACCGCCCAACACGCTCCTCCCCCTTCGTATCACAGACATTGATTTGCAAATCTTTATCAAGTGCTACCAGCACATCCTAAGTGTGGAGACACAGTAACATAGATCAAGGTCCTGGCCCTAATGGAACTTACACTTTTGAAAGGCAAAAACAGAAGACGGTCACCATGTAAACACATAAACAAGTCCATTTCAGAGCGTGATGAATGCACCCCTGTCTCAGAGGTCGGAAGAAGTGCAAAATGTTGAAACGTGCTAAGACTATAAAATATACGTAATACTATAATATACTAAAAATAAGCTGCACAATCCTTTGAAGGAGAAGCTTCATCTGCTGTGGCAATATATATTTGTACTTTTTTTTGAGACAGAGCCTCAAGCTGTCACCCTGGATAGAGTGCTGTGGCATCACAGCTCACAGCAACCTCCAACTCCTGGGCTCAGGCGAGTCTCCTGCCTCTGCCTCCCAAGTAGCTGGGACTACAGGCGCCCGCCATGACGCCTGGCCATTTTTTGGTTGCAGCCGTCATTGTTGTTTGGCAGGCCCGGGCTGGATTTGAACCCGCCAGCTCAGGTATCTGTGGCTGGCACCTTAGCCCATTGAACCACAGGCGCCGAGCCTGTACTTTTTTTAATCAAGAAAAAAATCTAAAAACAAATAGTTGTCTGCATCCACGATATTCCATTTTTTCCCTTGTCCATCAGTACAGATCTCTCATGTTCACTCAGGGTAAAGGCTACACTTGCCAGGCTCAAGGTCCCAACAGCTGGAAAGTGACAGGACAGAAATCAAGAGAAGTCTTACAAAGTATCAGTGGTCACCGACCTCCCAGGCCCCAACAGGCTCTCAGGACTGCTCCACTCGGCCTCTCCTTCCCGAAACCACTGCCAAGGTTGCTCCACTCGGCCTCTCCTTCTCGAAACCACTGCCAGGCCGGGAGGGGCTCCTGCTGGCCTGGGTTCCTCTCCTGACACATCCAGCTAACTTCCTGGTGACTCCACACACATGAATAAGCTCCCTGTGGATACTATCTGCTGTAAAGCTGCCACCTGCCTTACAGGAATGCTACAAGGAAGAATGAAACATTAGATACACAGAATTGGAATATTCTGGAGGAAGGAAATTCAGGCAAACCAAAGCCTTCCCCACTACACAAAGGGATACCAATTTTATCTCCACTCGGTTCATGTGTCTGCTCATGGTCTTTTAATGATGATCTTTTTCCTCCACTGGCTTTGACAGTCCCATCAAAGCCCCCTTAGTAAGAATGAGGAGAGTAAACACACAGAACTGAAATCCCTTCAAGAAAGAAACCAAGAAAAACTGGCACCCAGAAAGGAGCACAGCGTCCATTCCATGCTTAGGCTGACCCTTGATATCCACCTCCCAATCTGAGATGCTCCGACAGTATCAAAGCCCAAGGCTCCACCCACCCACCCCTCTCATTCCTTCAATTCTTCAGTGCCAGCCGGTCCCTCTCTTCATTCTCCATCGAACACACCCAGATCATTCTGAGTATCTGCTCATTCTCTCAGGTCTCTGAGGCCAGCCCCACCTGAGGAAGTCCCTGGGCTTTCTACTGCCTGGCCTGCCTGGCCTTCCAGCACAGCCTTCCTATACGTAAGGATATACAGCAAGGTAATAAGAGGGCGTCTGAGTCAGTCAAGGCTGCCATAGTCTGGGTGGCGTGAACAACAGAAACCGCTCCAGAGGTTAGAAGTCCCAGATCAGGAGGCCATCAGGGCTGATTTCTGGTAACCAAAGTCTTCTTGCCAGGGCCTCAGGTGACTCACTAGTCCTATCAGCTTAGGGCCCTACGCTTATGACCCCATTTAACCCTTACCACCTCTTCAAGGGCTCCTTCTCTAAATAGTCTGGGGGCTAGGGCTTCAGCCTATGAATTTCAGGGGACACAAACATTCAGTCCATGACACAGCAAGAACAGAGTGAAATGAACGACCCTAAAGGCAGAAGGGTGAGCAGCAGATAGCGGGAGGCTGCTACGAAGACAGGCAGGGGGCAGGGCTGTGTCTGCGCTTAGAGTTGGAGGCACCAGGAATGAAGGGCATACGAGGCCACAGGGCAGGGGGCCAAGTTCTGTGGTGATGAAGAAAGTGTAAGTAAAATGCAACATTGCCGATTATGAAGCACAACAGAACATGACAGAGGCCTTTGGTGTTACTCTCTGAAGGTCATGGGCACTCGGCTGGACTGTACAACCTGGAAATGACCTGTCCTTTACCCCCTTGTCATAAAAATAACTGAAACCCTCACATACATAATGAAAAATTTACTATCCACCACTGAGCTAAGGAAAAACACCATCAGATTAAATACTATACCTTTTAAGAGCATTTGCAAAATGATTTATACAAGCACTATACCTTTCTTATAGCCATTCACAAATATTTGTTGATAGAAGCAGAAAGAAAAAATAAATTTATAAAATAATACTGCAGCTTAAATCTGGACAATTTCTTTTCTTATTAGAAGATGGCCAATATTTTAAACTTTGGTGATTATCAAATCATATTTTTTAAAGTTCTCAAATCACATACTCTCCAACAAACAGATGAGAGCATTCTAGCTCTTGGGTGTGGAAACCCAGCAGTAGGCTGACTGCAAATGAAACGCTGGCTTACACTGCCCTCTGCTGGTACACTGGCTACATCTCAGGTTCCTTCATGTACAAAGTTGCCAAAACACGTCCAGTATCTTGAACCAGCAAATTCAAGCCCAATTACTGAAAACAGGTTGTGGAAAATATTACCAAGTTGCTTCAATACCATCTGCACCACATCAGGCACACATTCCTAACGAAAAGGGCCCATGTGTGTGAAAAGGTGGTGCCAAATCACATCTGCTAACCTATTATAAAGGGTTTTTAACTAAATCTTTAAAACGTGCGTTAAATTCACAGTAACGTCTTTAAATTGACCCCCTCTTACCCACCCAACCCCTGCCATACCAACCAACTTTTCAGAAAACAAATATTGCAAAAAATCAAATCTTGGCTTCCACCACTGCATTTCAGACTCTGCTTAAATCAGCTCAGCAATAAATAACTGCATGTTACCACGGTTTACAAAATTCATTTTCTAAGTAAGACTTTTTTTTTTATTTAGAAGCTGCTAATTTGCCAGAACGTGGCTGGAAAACATGCTATTTGTTTAAACACTAACAACATCAGCCTCCATTAAAATGATTACAGCGTCATTCAAAAGTCTAAAGCATTTATTAGGTGTCTCTAATTCCAGAGAGCATTTTACTAAGCTCTGTATAAATGAGTGAAGCCAAATATGCCTCAGAGCTTGTTTCCTAAAATAGATGAAGTCACACACACACATTGACACAATGGAACGAACAAGGCAGGCACATTAACTTCAGAGAGTGTACCTAACATTGTGTCCTGAGGTATAAAACAGGAGTGTTGGATGAGCTGGATGTTTACACAGGGTGGGGCAAGAAAAAATCAGACTCCTAATAACCAGACAGGAATGCCTCTGAGGAGGCAGGATTTCAGGTAGCTGAAAGAAGAGAAGTTCAGGGAGCTGGAAATAAAGATAGGAGCCCAAGAGGTCATTTGCACATAGGACTTGGATGACAGAAGCAGGCCTGAGAAATCCTGCCACTACTGCCTGTGCCTACACAGCAACTTCCCTTAACCAGGCCTCGGACACTGCCTGGTCTGCACAGGCACCCTGATCCAGCCTCCCAGCCAGCCCTCGCCAAGAAGGAGTCAAAGAGTTTCAGATGAAGGTGGAAGCAGGCCCCGGTCACCTGCTTGACAGGCCTGATCTGTGGACTCACGTGAACCTTCCTACTAGAGGTGAGCGATGCCTCAAGCTCTCCACAGCCCTCTGACACATGCGTTGATTCTGCTCGAGGCCCAAGCCTCTTTGCAGACTTTTTTCTTTTTGTATTATACATTTTTTTTAATTTAAAAATATTACAGCGGTACACATATTTTGGTTACATAGTTTGCTTTGGCATATTTCTTTTTTTTGTTTGTTTGTTTTTTTTTTTTTGAGACAGAGTTGTTGCCCTGCGTCCCGAGTAGCTGGGACTACAAGGCGTGCACCACCATGCCCGAAGACATTCCCTGAGAGAGGAACACTGTTCTTCGGTCAAGGGTGTACGAGCAGCTGTGCTCCCCTCCTACACCCTCCAAAGAAGCTCTCAGGGTCTTGCTTCAAGTCAAGTTATTGGTGTGGGACGTGCCCATTAGGTGGGACTTGACCTGTGCCTTCTCCCTTCCTCCCACCTATTGGAATTCCATTGAGTTTTGCTTCCATGTGTGCACGTAAGTGTTGATCAACTAGTTCTAATTTAGTGTTGGTGCACACACAGATATCATCAACTATTAAATTCTCAGGACCACTCCATAACATCAGTGCTATCATTAAATCCCCAGTGACACAGGAGGCGACGGAAACACACAGCAGGGAACCCTTTGCCTAAGGTCACACAGCTAGAGCCAGGAGTCAAACTCCAGTCACTTAGTCACTACGCTGCATCATGTCACAAAATGCACATAATGATCTCCAAGTAGAAAACAGAGTGCTGCAGGTCAGGACAGGCTACTTTCTGCTGAGGAAATACAACCCAAAGCCAAGGGGCTTAAGACAACACTAGGGATTGGCAGTGATGGGATATTTACTGTCATCATTTAGAGACCCAGGCCAACAGGTCATTCATCAGAGTTGTCCGTCACCATCCCAGAGGTGGGACCTCAGAGACCCCAGCAATCAAATGCTCTGGCCCAGAGGTGGCATCTCCTACTCAGAACTCACTGGCCAGAACGAATCACACGGACCCAGCCCACCTGATACGACAAACAAAACCAGCAAGTGACGTAACTCCAGCCAACAAGCTGGTACATGTGCTCTCTGTGTATCTAGGAGGACAGAACGGAAATACTGACACACCACCCTAAAAGACTACCACCCAAACACACAGTACCAGTTATGGTGATAGCGCCGTCATTTGGTAAACACTGGCCCACTGTGGAAGTATACAGGTACTGAGTTACTGTTCCCCTTGCACCAAGGGGTCTGCAGGGAGCCAGGCATCCAAAAGCATCACAAGCCGTGTGATCCTTCCCCCACGCAGCCCGCCCCCATCTCACAGCACTCACTGAGCACTGCCTTCCCTTCTGGCTGGGAAAGCCACACATATCCAGGCGTGAAAACTTGATGGTGATGAGAAACAAATGCAGGAGGGTGCAGACCAAATACCCCGCAGCAGCTCAGGTGGGGAAAGATTAGCCATATGAAAAGTGGCACACGTCCTAAAGGAAATCAATCTTTACGTGACTTTTAACAAAGGGACAATCAGGGGGCGCCTGTGGCTCAACAGGCTAAGGCGCCAGCTACGTACACCTGAGCTGGTGGGTTCGAATCCAGCCCGGGGCCCGCCAAACAACAATGACGGCTGCAACCAAAAATTGGCCGGGCATTGTGGCAGGCACCTGTAATCCCAGCTACTTAGGAGGTGAAGGCAAGCGACTCGCTTGAGCCCAGGAGTTGGGAGGTTGCTGTGAGCTGTGATGCCACAGTACTCTATCCAGGGTGACAGCTTGAGGCTCTGTCTCAAAAAAAAAAAAAACCACAAAGGGACAATCAAACAGGCTGAGCAGGAGGAGAGGGGTTGGTGGCCTAGAGCATAGGGCGTTTCCAGAAGGCAGCTGCACAGAAAAGGTGCCCCATGTCTGGGAACATGAAGAAACCCAGCCGGCAGCTGGTCTCATGAATGTGTCTCATCAACTCCAAGTCAGAAAACTCAGTGACAGGGTTGGCTCTACCCACCAGCCTTCTTGATTTTCATTAGCTATGTGCTGGCTGCAAATGAAACTTTCACAGTATAATTTTATTGATTCAGAAAAATGGTTGGGCAATTAAACATAAAAGGGCATTGTCAGAAAAGAGTCGTTTTTCCCTCTGCTTACTTCTGAAAGCTAACAGGAAATGTGAATTTTTAACTAGAAAAAGTTACTGGGAAAGAACATACACTGAAGGTTCAGATTTTGAACGAACAATTATATTTGAGCAATGTTAGGTTTTCAGGGATTTCATAATTAAGTCCCTAAGCTCTTTTATAAATTAAAGAATCTGAATACTGAGAACACTATGAGACAAAACTCTAGTCCAGGCACCTCATTTTACAGGAAGAATCCGAGACACAGAGAGATGACATGTACTTGTTCAAGGCCACGACCCATTCAGAAGCAGGTGGAACTTGCACCCAGCTCCCCTGACCACACAGCTGCTCCTCAGCACAACACAGGCTGCAAGTGTTCACGGGTGGCAGTGGTGTGCTCATCAATAAACATGTGACCCAGCTCAACCAAACAGTGTCGACCAACACTACAACTGACATTTGGGTGGGAATGGGGGCTGCTCTGTTTCTCCCATTTAAACCCCTTATCTAAAAATAGGAAGATTTTCTATGATGTCATTTAACAATGAGGTTAAAAACCAAGGTTATAGCAGTGTTTTTCTACCTTGTTACCAAGAAATCAAGTTAGCAGGTCACAAATGGTATTTTTTTCTCTTTTTAAATGAAAAAGAATACATATTTACTTAGGCTATGTTTTCATTTGTTAAATGAAAGACTAATTTTTCTTGATAGTACCTTTGCCCAACATTCACTGGCCATTAACCATTTTTTAAGTAAAAGACTGGTTTTATGAGCAACTAAGTTGTCAAGGGACCCAGTTAAGAGACGCCCATAAGGAGTACACATGGTGTTGGCCTCTTCTCTCATTCCTGACGCTGGACAAGGGCAGATCAACAGCTCAGAAGGAAAGTTGGCCTGTAGCGTGGGATGCTACCAGGAAGGTGACTGGGGATAGCCGAAGACCAAGGTCAAGGCAAGTCATAATGCAACCCGAGGGGATCCTAGAGCAGGGAGGAAATATGGGAAGGAGGGCTGAAGAGGGGAAACCTCCTACGCCATAACATTCAGCTCGGCCCCAAGCAAATGTCAGCTCCCTGCTGTGAACGGAATGGTTGTGTTCCCCCAGATTCATTGGGTTGAAGCTATAATCTGCAATATTTGGAGTTGGGCGTTTAGGGAGAAGAAGCCTTAGGTCAAAAGAACGGCGTTCTCAGGATGGATTAGTGCCCTTAGTGAAGAGACCCCAGAGAGTTTTTCTTGTCCCCCCTCTCTTTCTGTCAAGGAAAGAGGGGATGGCCTACTAGCTTCAATCCAGGAAGCGGGCTGCCCTCACCAGGAACCAAATCGGCTGGCACCTTGGTCTTCGAGTCCTCAGCCTCCAGAACTGTGAGAAATAAAAGCCACCCAGTCGATGGTACAACACCCAGTTGATGGTACAACACCCAGTTGTACCAGCCTCAACTAAGACCCCTGAGCAGAGAGCGGCCCAGCCCCGAGCCTACTGCCTGGCTGGTAGGAGGTGCTCGGTATCTACTGCAGTAACACTGCTCAACTACCAGCTACCTGTTAGAGTTTCAATTCTGTTTCAGAATACAACAGCGTTGCTTTTTATTTCAGAGTCTCTTTTAACTAAAGTACACCTAAATCCTAGTTCCTCTCAACTCCAGAATGCCTCTGGGATGTCTTGTGTGTTCCACTGCGGATAAGGAAATACTGACTTCATGGTTGAGCGCGTGACAGTAACACAGGCTTACCGAAGGCAATGGCAACCACTGACACCGGTAAACTGACAACGTGCCGGGCGCTGCCTCTGCACAGAGCCTGACACTCCCAGGAGAGAACTAGTTCCATCCCCAGGGCAACAAGCAAGTCCACAAAGGAAATCATCCCAAGCTCCCATTCTGGAATTATTCACAGAACGAAGTGTTCTGAATTAAATGTCCTCTGGGCCATGACAGGCAACCAGGAGTTCCTACCTTTTCCTAATAAGCAACAGGGTGAAACTCGGATTAGGACTCAGGGCTGCCAACCCCACTCTCTTGGGACTTTGTCATCGCTGACATCTTGGCCAACACGGCTTACAATAATGTGTAGATTCTCTGTAGGAGGAAATGGAAACCTTCCTCTTCTTTTCAAAGAGTGCAGCGCACTCTGTCCAAATGTCTAACATCTTATTAATATTTCTTATCCTACAGTCACACACCCCTCCCCAAATGTCAATGCTCCCTAGCATTTGGGCCCTTTTTCCCAACTTGTCTTAAGGCTGCCTGAATAAAATTCTATGAAATTTTCACTGTCTATTCACAACTTCCAGCAAAACTAAAAAGCATTTTTTACAGCTAATAAATTCCAGTTTAAAAAGGTTAAGTCTTCCAAGCTTTGGAACCTCACCAAAATGGGGGAGAGGAGTATACAAAATGAAACAGCTTTTTAACATATTTTTAAAAGCTACCCAGTGACAAAAAAAGAACTGATAAACAAGACGAGGTCCTCACTTTCCTACAAAAGATATGGCCCTTTAGTCTCCAAGATTTTGGTGCTTGGAGCTATACTTGGCTTGTCTCAGTATTGGGTACGGCCAAGAGAAGTTTCTGTGCTCACGGACAGAGGAGACATGCACTAAACATCATGTTCTTTTTAATGGCTGTGATGATATATGTCCAAGTACTTAAAGTCAAGTTTCTGAAAGATGTTTGCTTTATTCTGTTAATTAGTCTGAAATCCAATGTTGGAAGGAAGAGAAACAGACATTGTGTTCCATACTCCCAACTTATTAAAAAGGAGAAAGAATCAAGTTTGGAAAAGAGGATGGGTGGAGAAACCCATCCGCGTTATTAAATGAGAGTAATACTTCTGATCATAAATCAAGTTCAAAATAAACTATAAACCAAAGGTTTCTAAAACAATACATAAGAGCATTTTTACAAACCACTATCCCTCCATGAACTCTGGGTTTCAGATTAGCATCTCTGAGCCTGCCTAAAACTTCCATAAAACAAACCACTCTAAATCCACTTGAAAAAATGCTTTATTTCTGAAACTATTGTTTGTTCAGGTAGAACCTATGTATACATAATAACAAGATATAATCTTTAGGAGGAGGTGTCTGCTATGAACAGGAATCAGTACTTCAGGCACATGTAAATTACGTCTCGGACAACTCCTTATTCTAAGGATGATTCTGCAAGTTTACTTCTCCCTGTCCCCAGGTTAAAGCTCTGTAAAACAGCACAATCCGTTTTTTAGAGAAAGGCTCAGTTTAACTCAAACCACCATAGAAGTGCCTCCATGCTCTGATCACTCTAGACATAAATGTAGGTATAGGAGTTGAGAAAGGAAAAGAAAACAGAATCACAAACTGTCACCTGTACATACTGCTTTTAAAATCTGCGAGTAATTCTGCAAAGCAAAGGTCTATCTAGAAAAGAAGACTGAGGAGAACAGCTAGACTGACTCCCTGGTAGATGGTCACGGGACCACTGAGAAACAAGTCTGGGCCATTTGTGAGTCAATGCTACGTTCTGTGTTGGGTTAAGAACCGGAGCAAACCAACCAAAACCTTCCACAGAACTCACCTCCTTTGGATAAAGCTCTCAATCTAACGGTAGGAGGTGCAATTTATAGATCCTGTAATCTAAGCACCTGATTACAATACCGCAGTGATTGGTAGGGAAGGCTGCATTTTCAGTATTGTTGGGAAACATGTTTAGTGACATAATTAAGTAATAACAACAGGGGCACTGGAAATGTGGGAGGTTCACTTTTCTTTACTATGTCACATTAATTTTTGCAAGTAACACCACAACTGCAATTTCAACCAATCTGCTATTTTTGTCACTGCAGCTTTTCAGCATTATGACTATTGCTGCATACCACATACTAAGCACACCTCTACCACAGACCCACAGTTACACTCTGTTATATATTCCATCATTTATTGACATATCAAAATGCTACAGGGCGGCGCCTGTGGCTCATCGAGTAGGGTGCTGGCCCTACATACCAAAGGTGGCGGGTTCAAACCCGGCCTCAGCCAAACTGCAAAACAGAAAAATAGCCGGGCATTGTGACGGGTGCCTGTAGTCTCAGCTACTCAGGAGGCTGAGGCAAGAGAATTGCTTAAGCCCAGGAGTTGGAGGTTGCTGTGAGCTGTGACGCCACAGCACTCTACCGAGGGCGATAAAGTAAGACTCTGTCTCTACCAAAAAACAAATAAATAAATAAATAAATACTACATATTGTGTTGACTCCACCACTAGAATATCCAACAAGATAAAGGTGCAGAAGGTTTGAAAGGGAATTACAAAAGACACACACATATTTAACGTTTAAGCCTACTTAAAGTGTGTGCCTGGTATCTTTGAGAAAAATCTATAAAACACATATGCACACATACAAATGTAACTGCTTGGGAAATGTCACTTTTTTTCCCTTAACATACAGGGGTCAATAAATATGACCAGGGGCCTTTTCAGATGGAGAACATTTTGTTTTTAATGGAGTACGCCTACACCAGGGTTGGGGAACCTTTTCGTGGTGGAAGGCTACATTAACTTAGCTGTAATCTTTAATGTTGATTTTGCAATATCATTATAAACAAATCGTTTTATCTTTAGCAAAAACAAGATAATATTGTAATTCCCAACTCTCTATCCATCTATTTTCTTCCCTCAGTGTTCTCCTGGTCTTCTTTGACCTGATGGACTGTTAAGAGGAATTAAAAAGTATTGTTGAGCTGCATAATTATTCACAAATTCTGCTTCAAACAGAAAACAGTACACCGCTATGAAAAGCTGATAACAGACTGATGTACTTGCCCCCATAAACTCTCGACAACTAGCCTCGTGGTGCTGTTTAGGAGGGGAAGTTAGAACTAAATCAAGAACATAGCAGCCAGCAAATCAGCCCTTTAGGCTTACTAATGTTCTATCTGTGCCAGTCAATCAAGGAGGATTACTTCACTGAAATTTATTTTATTCCTTGGTATTTTAATTGCATTCATTCATAAAATAAAAATATAAAAGAACAAAAATGTATTATTTGGATTCAGTCAAAAAGCTGCACTCAAGCCCCCAGAAGGCCACATACACCTCACTCCTGACATTGAGGGATAAAGGCCTGATTGTCTACACGTCGTCTTATGACCACAGATAAACAAATGGCTCCTTAGTGCTATGTCTTGTGCCAAGAGTGGGGAGCGCTGATGCCCAGGTTAGGAAGCAGGGTGCCCAGCACGCACCACCACCCTGCCTGCCCAGTGCCACCCAGGGCAATGCAGAGGCAGGCAGCTGGCAGCACAGTGAGGTGGACAATGCAGAGTGCTGGGGGCCCAGAGCAGGACTGACTGGGTCCGAATCCATGGCAGCTCCAACACTTGATGCCATGTAACCAGGAGCAAGTGTCTCCACCTCTTAGAATCTCAACTACAAGACAGAGACAGTAACAGTATCTATCTTACAGGACTGCTGTGAGAATTAAATGATAGCTTGTGACTAAAAGCACTTGGCAACAGCAGCTAGCACAAGGGAAGGCTCAATAAATACCAACTATTCCCACTGTTATCATGCTTATTTCTGGGCTGACTGATCTTTAGATTACTTCTTATCACCATGTCCTTATCAAACTATAAATTAGAATACACACATACAAAATGGAATGTCTAACATGTTAGATACTCATAATATATATATGTTTTTAAAAACATACACAGTTGGGAAAAAGTCTGAGAGAACATATACTAATGTGTGAACAAGATCATTTCTGAGTGGTGCAATTAGGATTAACAGCTTTTGTTCTTTTTTCCTTTTGCTCATCCATTTTTCTAATTTTTCTATAATGAACATATATTTCATAGTTACATCAAAGACATGGAAACCAAAATTCTCATACATACTAAAAAACACAAAGCACAGGATACTGCTGCTAAACAGTGGAACTAGTACAGTTACAGGACCACCTCCACAGCAAGACACACAAGATGACGTAAACAGTGCGCAAAGGTCAGGAACAGCCAGGTGACCCCTATAGCCAAAAAGGAAGTGACCCTGACTTTGAGCCCAGGCTATCTATTTCCCAGCCATAATCTTTGGGCTTCAAAGTTATTTATCTCTGGCTTCAGTTTACGGCTGAACGATACAACTGTTTCTGACCCACTGGCAATACCTGGTCCGGATGATCACTCCCTCGTCCAAGGAAGAGCGTGTTACTTTCGCTTCCAGCTCGCCCCTCCCCGCCTTTCCTACCTCCTTTGTGGTCTCTTTTACTGGTTGCGGGATCTCATCCAGGCTATCACTTTATTGTCCAACATCCCCAATGTCTGCTTTCATTCCTGGTCTCTCCCCTGAACTCCAGACTTGAATATCAGAAATTGCCCACTGGAAAATGGTTCCCTGGAATTCTGCTGGGCATCTCCGATGTAACACGGCCACCCTCCCCACAGTGAACGATAATCAAATCCTTCCAGTTGCTCAGGTCATATCCTCTGGAGTCATCCTTGACTCTCATGCCCAAACCAAACCTGCTGGCCCTATCTCTGGAATACACCCAGAACTCTACCACTTCCCACCACCTTCACAGCGGCCACCTGGCCCAAGACGTCATCTTTTCACTGGATCACTGCAATGCCCTCCTCACCGCTCCCTGCAATGCCCTCCTCACCGCTCCCTGCTTCTGCCCTGCTCCCCCTTCCATCTCTTTTCAACACAGCACCAGAGTGAGACTATTAAAGTGTCCATGCATCGTGTCACTCCTCTGCCTGACCTCCAGTGGCTCCCCAGCTCCCACGGAGTAAACGTCCAAGTGCCCACACCGGCCTGGGTGTGCGCCCGTCCCACCTCCCCTCCCAGCGCCCTCCTTCACGTGCTCCAGCCCCACTGGCCCCCTTGCAGCTCCTCAAGTGCACCAGGCGAGCATCCACCTCAGGGCCCTGTCCTGTGACAGCCCCAACATCCCCCTCCCCTGACTTTGTCTTACTCTGCTCCATAACAGCTTGTTCATCTACTTCATTCATTTCATGGTCTCCCCATAGCTAATACATAAATCCTATGAAAACAAGTATGTTGTATTGTTTTGTTCCCTACCATGTCCCTGGTATTTAAGAACAGAGCCTGGCCGACAGCAGGCACTGAATATTTACTGCATAAATAAATAGGATTTAACAACCTGCGCTTACCTCTCTCTGTTATGCAAGGAGCACACAAAATAAGAAATGTGAAAATTACTAAATAATTTGGCACTTAGATAAATACATTGGTATCCCAATCCGGCCAGATGTGGTCTGAATTAGTCACAATTTGGGTCCCACTTCCCTATCACTTTATCTGTTTGGTACAAAGGTTGGTTGGTAATTGAGAATTCTTACAACACTAGGATTCTGGAAAGGATGAGGCTCACAGACCCACTCAGTGTCTAACCCTACACATAATTACTTTCATCACAACTTATTTCTTTTTTTCTTCCCATGGGGAAGGATGAGGGGAGAAGGGTGGGGGAAATTACAAATTTAAGTGCAATCACTTAAGATTGCAAAGAGAGTGCCTCATCTTCTTTCACCTGTATCAGAATATGGCTAAACCTTAAGGCAGCTCAGGAGGACTCTGCCCTTGACTTTTGCTAGACCCTGATAACATATCCAGGTCTCACCCAAGGTGGATTTCTGTATAAAGTCTCTGTTAACAGACATTAGCCTGGATTCAGCTCAATGATCTCCATCTGGAAACCAAGAGTATTTAAAATATACTATTAACTCTAAGAGATACAAAAAATAGCATGTTCTATTATGACACAACCAGAATTACTTTTGGAGACACCAAAAATAAATGATACAGAGTTAGAAGACAAACAGAACTCTCTTCTAAAAGCAAGTCCCACAACCAGTAGAAAATTCATCTTGAAGACAAATTTACTAACCCATATTACATTCTGGTTAGCAGTTATTTAAAACTTTTCTGTAAGTTCGAAAGAAATCATAGCCCTTTAGAGGACAATAATAGTATCTTTTACTTGTGAAACTACCGTTTAGTTACTGCAGATGAACCAGAGCACTGTGAATCCTGGTAAGGAAGGTAATTAATCTAATTGAGCTGAACTTGGAAGGGGTTTCAAGTGAATGAAAGTGCATCTGGGGACACCTGAGCCCAGCAGGAATGGCTGCCCCATCTAGGGAAGCCGAGTTGACAGGCAGGCAATTGTACTGAGCTCACCTGTTAGTTTTACAAAAGGATTTCCTTCATCATGCTCTCAGGCTCCTTGAGAAAGAAGAAACTTGTAAAATTACATCCTATTAAATACCCTAACATCAAAATTGGAAAACTGATGAATTTAAGATTTAATCAGCTTAATTGTAAGATTTTGCCTGTCGGCGACATACCTGACTTGCTCCTCTCACATCATTACCTTGACTCTACCTTACCCAAGAAGCAAAAGGAAGAAGAAAATCCACCAGAAAGAATTACCCAAGTTTCTACAGAAAAGGCTTTCATCTCCCACTTTGTGTAAGTAACTAAATGAGAAAATGGCATTTCATCCCACCAACCAGGGCTTCTTTCTTCTTCTTCTTTAAAAATAAGCCCAACAAACAAAAATGATTTTTGCACTGGATTCTTCTAGGAGTAACAACATATTTTCAAGAAAAACTGAGTGGAAAGGTTTCAAGGATGAGACGCAGGCAGCTCAGGACCAACGCTGCCAGGACCCAATCCAAGCACACGGGCAGGAGCAGGTATCAAAAACAATCTTCACCGTAGATGATATTCCCCGTTACTTCAGCATATGAAATGCTATATTTATCAGAGTGAAACAAGAGAAAACGGATGAATCCATGAGACCAAAGATTAAAATAAAAAAAAAAATTCCCTAGCTTTGCTGACATGACATTTTTCCTTCCAAAAATCTATTTTTTCTCACTTGCCTTTGATATTGGTTTAATTCCACATTGGGTTTGATAGCTTCGTCACACAAAACTCAGGAAATCTGGAGTTAATGTTCCAATCAGCCATTCCTCCAACAACCTCCCTTGCAGATGTGCAGCTGGTGTAGCACTGCAACGCCCCAATTACAGCATGTCATTATTCCAATAAATACAACTCAAATGTTGCAAGACAACACCAAGTTGCTGAGAGACACCGGATCCGACATCTGTTAATACCTTAGCAGACACATCCAGGCCTTCTGCCAGGCAGAAGGAACACAGGATCCCCTTTTAACATAAACATTAAGGCCTTCCTGGCTATGAGGATCAAATCCAGTCTATTCACTTCTTTCACCACATGGTCATTCCCCCCACCACCACTGTCAAGGAAATTTGGTGAATAAAAGCTATGTTAGTATAGCAATATGCTTGAGAATTTTAAACAAATCAGTGAGGCAAATCACTATGGTTGTCATACCGAGCATACCTCTGACAGGCTGCATGTAAATAGTCCTTTCAGATCAGAGTGCCACGCACACACACCAACGTGAAATACTGTACTGTATGTGAACAGGAGACAAAACTCCACTGGCTTAGGAAACACAGGTTCTTATGTTTACACTTTCCTCTTCCACACAGGCCCCATGGTCTAGCGGGCTAGCACAGGCTGGGACTGGAGGAATCTGAGAGGTCACAGCACTTCCTTAGTTCCTGAAAGATTTTGAGTTTAGTAAAGTTATTTAAACTGTACCATGGTCACTTTAGAAGAGGGAACAAAGGTGACTACAAATTTACAACTGCAACACAAACTCTGAGCAGTTCCAAATAACTCAAGCTGCGAACATCAGATTCATCTATCACTTCAATCTCCAAACTTACAGGTGTGTTTTTTAATCTGTCCCTCAAATACCAACAAACTACAGAATTCTCACTAGAATAAGTTTCCAGCAGTTATTCTACGTCACTTGAGGGATGTATCTTGAGGAATTTCTCATCAACCAGTCTCTTGAACCACATTTGTAAAAACCACATGAATACCATGCAAATGTTAAACCATATAGTAGTTAAGCCAAGTCACCTGTGGGGAACACAACCAGGAATGTGTCATCCGGTCGAGTACCAGATCACCTAAGGTGCTTGGAAGGGCTGAGAATGTTCTCAGTACCTGTTGTCTCTGTGCTTCTCACTCCAAATTGATGAAATCTAAACTGGAGATATGTTCTGTGATGCCCAGCAGGGAACAGCCAGGAGTACAGAGATCTCGTGTCTAAGCCAGAGACCACCACAGTAGACCAACAAGACAAGTAAAATGTAGTTAACTCAAGATACACAAATAAATAAGAGACATGATGACCTCATAGGTTACAACACTGGTTCAAAGGAAAGAATTAACAGGGTCATTACCATTTCCAGACATACGTATCTAATCAGTTTACTGCCGAAGAACGCATACAGAGTCATGTACCTTTCCGATCCTAAGATAGAACTAAAACATTTACATAGGGGTAATTTATTAAATGAATACTGGCCTACAAATAAAACCAAAGAGACATAAGAATAAAGACTTGTAGGCTGGGCACAGTGGCTCACGCCTGTAATCCTAGCAGTCTGGGAGGCCAGGGCAGGTGGATTACCTGAGCTCACAGGTTTGAGACCAGCCTGAGCCAGAAGGAGACCCATCTCTAAAAATAGCCGGGCGTTGTGGCAGGTGCCTGTAGTCCCAGCTACTCAGGAGGCTGAGGCAAGAGAATTGCTTGAACCCAAGAGTTGGAGGTTGCTGTGAGCTGTGATGCCATAGCACTCTACCAAGGGTGGTAAAGTGAGACTCTACTCCCCTCCCCACCAAAGACTAAAGACTCATATGCAGAATCTTACCTCGACATCCTGCACTGTCCTGAGCTAGGAAAGCATGTGCTCTGTAGGAATTAAAACAATGTGACCTTCCAGTTTGCAGAGGTCTACCAAATGGACCTGGTAGGCAGATGCAGTAATTCTTTCCTTCAGAAGACTGGATTTTGCACAAGGCAAAATGACAGTCACCTCAGAGTACAGCATCAGTTCTGCAACCTGAGCCTCTACTTCATCTTTATACACATTTATTCATTCAGCAATTCACAATTGCCAAAACATGGGAACAATCCAAATGGTCGTCAAAGGACGAATGGATAAAGCAATTGTGGTAGACATACACCACGGAAATTATTTGGTCATTAAAAAGAAAGAAATCTGGCCATCTGCCACAGCATGAATGAACCTTGAGGGCATGCATTATGCCAAATGAAGTAAGTCAGACAGAGAAAAACAAATACTATGTCGTCTCTATGTGGAGTGTAAGAAAAGTTGAGCTCATGAAAACCCAGAGAATTAGGATGGTGGCTGCTGGGAGCAGGGGCTGGGTGGGGGGTGGTGAATGGAGGAGAAATGGAAGCCATTGGTTAAAAAGTATAAACTTCCACTTATAAAGTGAATAATTCTGGATATCTAATTTACAGCATAGTTATCATAGTTAACAATATCATGTAACTTGTTGAAGAGAGCTGATCTTCAGTTTTCACCACACACACACACACACACACACTCGGAACTATGTGAGGTGACAGGTTATCAGCTGGTTTGTGGTAATCATTTCACAATGTACACACATATTTCAAAACATCACGTTATATACAGTAAATGTATTCAATTTTAATTTGTCAATTATACCTCAATAAAGCTGGGGAAATTTTTTTAAATTTTTAAATAATAATTAAAAGAAAGAAAGGTTTATCCCTTTCCTCATTTAGGTAATTCTGGTATCCTCCTTCTCCACATACAGTAGCACCTCCATAGCTGACCACCTCCCTACACTGACCACCTCAAGGTGACCGACTTTTCATAGACCAGACAGGTACCCCAGTTCCTGTGCTGACCAGTTTGTTCGAGTTCGGTGCAAACCACCCTGATTTTCCAGCCTCCTGTTTTGTAGGGACCCTACTGCGATGGACAGCTAGATCAGCTGAAGGAAAGTTAGGAACTGACAGTCACCATTGGCCTATTTTGTGTTTGACAGAAGCCCAGCATCAAAGTTCTCACAGATGAAAGGCTATTCTGTCGTTTCTCTATTTAGCGAATGCTAACCCAATTAAATTCAATAAAGATTTCCTGCACATGTGTTATGATCCTGCCTACACCTTTGCTAAGTCGGATTACTGGACAGAAGTAACGAGCAGAAAATACTCATTTGTTTCTTGACTATAGGAGACACTTCTCTTTAAGGTTTTATTTGTTTGTTAGGGTTCTGTTTCCTTTTATTTATTTATTTATGTATTCATTATGTTTTTATTGAGGTATAACATGCAATAAAGGATTTCCGTTTGACTTTAAGATAAAATATAAAGCTAGGCCTTTACAAAATGCCGTTGCTTTCTACCACACGACAGCAATGACTTCAAGTCAAGTCACAGCACTCAGGTTCCCCAGGAGTAGAAGAGAAATAATAAAATCCACCCTGCCCATCCCACAGCAGTTTTCTGAAATCCAAGTCAAATGATGAATCCAAAAGTGCTTTGTTAGTATCAGGGGGCATTATTATCTATCACTGGGATGGATATCTATACAATCAGAAAATATAACAGCAAAAACAGTGTATTTAACCTTCAAGAGACTTCCTAGGGGCATGTGTGTACATGTGACGTTCCTGGGCACCTGTTGTCAGCAGGAGTGGTAGGAATGGTCCTGTGCCCCCAGGTAACATTATCATTACCCGGATGCAACTATTTTTCTTTCTTTCTTTCTTTTTTTTTTTTTTTTTTTTTTTGAGACAGAGTCTCACTTTGTTGCCCTCAGTAGAGTGCCGCAGCGTCACAGCTCACAGCAACTTCCAACTCCTGGGTATGGCAATTCTCTTGCCTCAGCCTCCTGAGTAGCTGGGACTACAGGCACCCGCCAAAGTGCTCGGCTATTTTTTTGTTGCAGTTTGGCTGGGGGGGTTCGAACTCACCATGTTGGTATGTGGGGCCGGCGCCCTACCCACTGAGCCACAGGCGCCGCCCTGCCACTGTATTTCTGCAAGCATCAGAGTTCAAGGTAGAAACAAAACTTGGGACAGCTGCCTATATATATACCTGACCTTAACTGTACAGATACTGTGCTGCTTCACAGCATCTAATTTTCAATCACTACAACTCTAGAGCTTTTTTTTCCACTTTGCTGTTGTTTCAAGAGTTTGACTGGGAGAGAAGAGTACTTGAACTGTCCCAAACCTACGATTTTATTAAACTGGGGTGTCTTCACCTCCTCTCCTGCTGGTGGCACATAGTGGCTGAGAAATACTTAATACAGGGACCACTAGGAAAAGACTTTCTGAAAGAAACCTCAGGGGCCTCCAAATTGGCAACAAAGAGGAACAAAATGTTAGTGCAGAGGAAGTCACCAATATTAACAGTGAAGGGCAGTTTCATTAGCTTCATTCACTGAAGCAAAACTTGGACCAAAAAAATCATTATTCAAACCAGATGCTGATTTTGTAACATCTACTTCAGTAATGAAGGGTTTCAATTTTCTTTTATTTTGAATATGCAATATTATACAGCAGGCAAAGCACATCAATAAAGGTACACTTGAAGTTTTTCAAGTTGGTCTGAAAAGGAACTGAATACAGGAAAGCTGTTCTCAAAAGTTTACAGCCAAGAGTATTTTTTTCCTTTTTAAATTACGTGACCAAAAAATGCTATAGTGGGTTAAAGACAAGATCAATTGTGGACAGCAATGAGATCACATTTTAATGGTAATTAGTCCCAAATCTTGATTACTGCTAGCTCAAATTATCTGGTTATAGGCAAACAGAGTGCTAGGGGACAGGAGTCACCTATCTCCAACAAGACGGACAGACGGACAGACCTCCCAGCCATTAGCAGTCAGAGGATGGGAGGGGGTAGGAAGGCAGAGACGCCAACCACACAGACCTCCACGCTTTCCAGAAGGCAAATGTTCACACAGAACTAGATCACACAAAACTCACTTTTTAAAAAAGCCTTCTGATAATCTCTCTCTTAAGAAATTATTCTTTATCTCTTGTCGGAAAAATGATGAGGAGCAGATCTCAATCCCACAAGAGAGCGTCTCCAGTGAGAAACAGCCAGGCCAGTCCCCGGAGAACAGGAGAACACAGGGAATGGAGCCCAGAAAGAGGACTTCAGCCTCTGGACATAATCCTGCGGGTTAAGGGGCGCTCTTCTGTGGGGTCAGGGCCATTCGGGGTGGCAGAGCCTTGCTGGGCAGCTTCCAGGTTCTCAGAGTCTGGCCCATGAACTGTTATCCTACAAGCAATGCAGAGTGAACTGCTGGGGCTACTTCTGTTGCTTTATGGAGACAAACTACAGCATTTCAGAAATGGAAAGGAAACCTCCATTTTACAAACAGGACCAAGAAAGCACATTGAGTTCTCACAGAACTAAAGCAAAGCCAGTTCTCTAAGCCACATGTCCTGACTCTCATCCACCTGCTCCATCCATCCTTCCCTTCGGCCTCCTTCCCTCCCTCTGTGGGACAGAGGTGAGGCTCTGAAGAACAATCACTGCAGTCCAAGGTCACTATGAAAGGACCATATAGCCTTGGGGGTGCTCAAAATCTACTAGGGACCAAGTGCAGTGCTAGGCCCCTGAGCTCATTTACCTCTGATACTGTTTATAACCGAGAATGCATTCATGACCTCATTTTCCTAAGTAATGAGGCTTAGAGAGGTAACATAACTTGGCTACGCTTGCAACACAAAATTTAGTGCAGCCCTACCTTTAGGCCAGTTTTTCTAGCCCCTAAAGACACTGCACTTTATACTATAAAACTAGCTCTTAAATTTTTGCTAAAGGGAGAGTTCCTCATTCAGAGAGGTGCACAAGAAGCTCTGCCTGGTGAAAGTGACTGGATCGTTACATAATAAATAAATGGATTCTGAACACCGGTGATAATGTTTCTAAAGTCCGGGTGAGCAGCACTCTCCAGTTTACTTAGCTAAGGAGAGTTTCTTGTAAAAGTCTAACTTGCCCTTTTCAAAATCTTTGTTCTATAGCTCTTGGATACTCCTTTTCTTTTCTCTTTTGCACAAAAGCATAAGTCCCCACAGACAGAAGAGAACAAATGGAACACTAGCAGGTACAACTTTCCACAGAATCACCGGAGGAAGAGCCCCCAGACCAGACTGTGGGAAACTCCATTATCCTAGCTCTTTGCCTTCTTGTTCCTGGCCGGGCTCCATCAATGTTTTCACTTTCTGGCAACCACCTGCCACCTTTACCTTCTGGAAACATAGGCACCCAGCCAGCCCAGGGAATTCTGCTCTCTAAACCAAACACAATTACCTCTCATCTTCCAGTCCGAACAAGGCCCTGAAAACAAGAACTGAATGCAGAGCTGCTGCTACTGATGTCTCTGCAGTTTATAATCTTCTGCTTGTGGGAAAGCTGATCTGTTTATTAAACCTAGACCATTCCAAAGAGGCCTATTCTTAACCAAGGAAGACCTACAAGTTTGAGCCTGCTTTCCCAGATACATAGATTAAACAAATAAGAGTGTCAGCCAGCAAACTGGGCACGGTACACTCTCAACAAAATGTAACCAACTTCATTTGCCCAGTGACTTTTTAGAGTTTATTTACTGCCAGTAAATAAACTGTCTGGGAGTAAGAAAATGAATACAATATGGGTTCAGCCCCTGAGGAGCTCCCAGTCTTGTGAGACAGACGGTACCCCTCAAAGGTGATTGTGATGCCGGTGATAAGTGTGAGATCACAGAGGTTTGCCAGTAGCTTTTAAGAAAGCTTACCAGATTTCTTATAAGAAAATACGACAGGGGAACTAAGGAACTTTCACCGAAGAAGGGGCCATATGAACTGGGCTTATAAAATGACTAGCAGTTTTCTGCGTAACAAAATGGGGGTGAAGAGTCATTCCAAACAGAAAGAGGAATGTGTTCTAAGACTCAAGTATGTGAAGCAGCCTGCAGTCCAGGGAGTAAAGAGAAGCAGGGTCTGCATGTGTGGCGAGTGAGCAGTGAGGACACTACTAGGGTCTCTGGGCATGTAGGAGTCAAAAGACGTGGTAAAGCAAGGAACTGAAAAGGTTTAAGGATTGCTTTTGTAAAAGTAATTCCAGCAGACATGCTGAATGAGGGAAGAGAAGAGTCCATATCAGTACTGCACAAAAGAAATAAAATGCCAGCCACAGGACCAAGCCACATGTGTAATTTTAAATTTTCTCCTACCCACATTTAAGGTAAGAAAAAACAAGTGAAATTAATTTAATAATATACTTTAACCCCCAAACCCAAATGATTATCATTCAACATGTAATCAACGTTTTAAAAATTATGGATGAGACAGTTTACATTCTTTTTTTCGGTACTAAGTCTTCTAAGTCAGGCATGCTTACAATACATGGCACTTCAGACTAGCCACATTTCAAGTGCTCGAGAGCCAGACGTGCCAGTGGTGACAGCACAGCTCAGGATAAACCAAATGGAAGTCCCGTGGAGGCTGCTGCAGCCAACAGTCCAAACAAGAGATGAGAAAGCTCTGAGCAGATCCTTCTGGCCCTTTCACATGTGTTAAACTGGCGCTGACACGCAATTCTTAAAACTAACTTTTTCTGGTCTGGAATAGATAATTCACAGGATACAAAAATAAAAATAATAGAACAGAGTACACAGTGAGTGGGGTTGCTCTCACCCTACCCTGATCTATGCCACACCCCACCTACCCACTAGAAATAACCACTTTTACTGAGTTCCTTTCATGTCTCCTTTCAATATTTCTCCATGCAGAAACTAACAGATATGAATACTGACTCTTATTTTGTCTTTCTAGCATACTACATACTCTGCCCTATACCTTTTTTTTTTTCACTTAATAATATATCCACAGTGTATAAAGAGTTTCAATAGTCTCTTCAAGAGGCTACACAATATTCCATTGTATAGAGGGATCATAGTTTATTTAATCAGTCCTCTACTAATGGATACTTGAATTACTTCCAAGCTTTTCTATTACAAACAATGGTTTAATGAAACAGAGACCACATACGTCACTTCGTATGTATGTATTCAGATCTATCGGCAGGAAAAAGTGCCAGAGCCAGATTGCTGGGTCGAAGGGTAATTGCATTTGTAATCTTGATAGATTACAACTGGCCAAACTGGCCTCCAGGAGGGTTGTGCCATTTTGTACTCTGACAAGAAGTACAGCACCAATTTTTCCACAATTGGTCAATGGTACGTAATTGTCACAGAAGAATTTTTGCTAACCTGATAAAGTGAAACCTGCTACTTCAGCACAATTCAAATTTGCATCATGTCTCTTATTACATGTAAGGCTAAAGATCTTAAGTTTAAAGATAAGGTAGTTTGTATCTAAGAATAATCTGCTTATGTCATTCGCCTATTTTTCCATTGGTTTACCAATTCTTTCTCTTATTCATTTGTAGGAGTTCTTTAACCTTTTGTCTATTCAAATAGTTTTTTCCCTAGTAAGTTGTATGTCTTTTGAATTTGCTTACGGTATATTTTATCAGGTAAAAATGATTTATTTGAAGTTACTCAAGTTATCAATCTTTTATGGGTTCTAAGTTTTGAGTCATAGTTAAAATCCCTCTTACTTCAAAGTTATGGGAATTTATCCATTTTTAAAGTTATAGGAATTTATCCATTTTTAAAGTCTTTTATGATGTTAAGCAGGTATGACTAGATACTTAGATTTGAAAATCTTTGTTAAAAACACCATTTTTTACTTTTTTCCAACTGAGGTAGACCAGACATTTGCTGAATAGCCTTCCTGGTTTCTCCCACCTTTCTTCTTTTTGACATAGTTTTGTCAGAATTCTTTTGAGTATCTCACTTGTCATCATACAAAGTTAATTGATCAAGTTGGAGTTGGTTTGAATGGTATGAAACAAGGAGCCAACCTCACTTTTCTCTTGACAGCTACCCACTTGGCCCAATACTATTGACTAAAAATTTCATCCTTATCCCATTGAAAACACAACTTTTGAATACTATTTGTGTAGACAGCAACCTGGATTTGTATAAACTCATAGCTCTCGTTTTCTAGTCTAGATACTACAGAGACAAATAAAATTTATGCTACTCATTTATTTATAGAAATTGCCAAGTTTTGTGAAACTGCATCTTATCACTGTCAACATCTTTTAAGCAGATGCTTGACTTGAAGCGACATATACACACACTGCCATCCAGCAGCTTACAATTTGGAGATCACTAAACTGTTTTTCACAATTAATTTGCTTAGAAAAGCAATATAGCACAATTAAAGCCTGGGGAAACTCTCACCAATGACAGAATCCTGGTTCACTCAAGGTCACTTTATACATATAATCACCAGTGCTATATTCAAAATAATTCTAATAAAGAAAGAACAGAGAAAGATAGGAAGGCATATCTGAAAGTGTCTGGTCTATCTCAGCTAGAAAATTTTAAAATGATGTTTTTTGAGTTCTTTGTAAAGATACATAAAAATATAAAATGCTTCACTAATTTGTGTGTCCTTGCGCAGGGGCCATGCCAATCTTTTGTCTCTCTAATTTTTATATATGTGTTGCCAAAAGGAGCATGAAAATGGTATTTTTAAACAAAGATTTAATGTTCCCAATCATTTCTATTCAAAAGTTTCTCATACACTGGAATTTTTAAAGGAAAAATGTGGAAGCTATAGTATTCTATGGCACATGCCCTTGTACTCCACTACTAATTACTACATTCTATATTGGCATCCTTCCAGTTTCATTTAATCCATGAAGTACATATAACTTGTCATATGAGGTTGTAAAATTAGTTATTAGAGATCACATTATAGAGATTTACACATACAGAATTGTGAGCAGCAACATCCTTCAAAAATCTTATAGTGTGGGGATCAATTCCTATAAGGCGATACTCATGTATTAGACACAGATTAGTCAGTTTCACATAAGGGATAATAATACCAGACAATAGTTGCTACATAAGCATCACCTAGTTACTATTGAAATATGCTGGGGAAGAGGGCAGGGAGAATCCTATGAAATAAAGCTCCCCAAATATGAATAAAGAATAGCTAGCTTTTAAGACCTCTGTGATGTTTCTGAAAGGAACAGAGTTGGAGTAGAAGCCAACAGCCCTGTGAACTTCAAGGCCATGCTACTCCCGAGGTACCTCCCAATCCCATCTCCCTCCCAACTCTCACCCCCAGAAGCTGCTAGTGCCAAAGGCAACCTGCAGACAACCACCCACACACCTGAATCTACACCCTTGAGAAGACTTTACTACTTTGTTTCCTCTATGTTAATAAAATTATTATTTTCCAACTTACCTGGACTCTTTAATGCCTTGGATCTTAGGCATCTTCTGACTCAAGCCTCCCATGACAATATTCCCACAACAACCACTCAACACATCCTCCATCCAGTCCTTCACCTCGTGATCTCTTGACCTGTATCCTTTTCCATCTATTTACAATTGATTCTACATGTGGCTGCCATATACCTTTCCTGAAAGGTAGTTTCTCAAAACCTTCCATGCTTCTCCCTCATATTTACTAATTATGCCATTAATCACTTTACTCATTCAACAAGTATTTATTGAGTACCCACTATGTGCCAGACACCAAATTCGAGGCATTTGGGATGCAATGAACAGATTAAAAATTCTTGCTTAATCTTGATTTAACTTGTTTTCTCCTGCCCTTTGCCCCAACAGTCCCCTACATAATTGTGATTATCTACATATACATCTGTATTAGCAGTTATATCCCAGTGTATTTATATATTTAGTGATGTTTAACAAGCCTCTAGTATGTGTTGGATCTAGTAGTGAAGACAGATGTAGTCTTTTCTATTCTTGCCATCATGAAATACGCATTCCACACCCTCCAACCTCCACCAAGACTTCTCTGGGCATCTCAGCCCACAGAACTGGCCAAAGGTCCCTTTCTGTCTTGCAATGGTGCTCATCTTGTAAAATTGTTTATGGCTTCTGTTTGGTTGTTTTTTTTTTTTTTTTAAACTTTTCATGAGTTTAACGAAACTCCCCAATTAAAATTGAGACCTTTGAGAACTGCTTGTTCTTTGCACTCTCTAGAATTCCGTAATAAAAGATCATTACAGCCAAAGGAAACCCTGACTCCAGGCCATCAAAACTTTCTCCTTGCTTGAAAAATTTGAAACACAGAGAAGCTAAAGTATAGTATCAAGTACCAAAAAGAAGTGAATAAAAATATGAATGGTCGACTGGCAGGCATCTTTCCCTTTGTTCCTAGGGGTGAAAGAAGTGGTCTGAATCACTGGTTGCACGACATTCTTTCCCCCTGTAAGTCATACATGTGATCTCAGAGCTACTGCTCAGCCAAGGCCTACCTGAGCTGGGAAACCACCCTAAGTGGGGGATTTGCTCAGCTCTGCCCTGCTGCCCTCTTTGCAAATCCCCACTTCCTGCAGTTGCCTGAGACTTCAATGTTGCTCACAGACTAACCCCCAAGATCATATGTCCTCCAGATGCCAGGATGCCCTGCCCCACCAACTCCCCATGAAATCCAGTGCTTCCCTTACTCTGATGTATCAATGCTTTAGCTTCCCCTCTGGCCAGGGAGCTACCCCTTTTCTGGAAGCCAGAGAGCTCTCTGACACAGATAGTGTCAACAGGTAAAGTGGAAATGCAATTAAAAGCATGTACAAGCACAAAATATGAAAAACCCTACAGGAAGTATAATTTACAAAGCTGTGAGATGAGCATGATGTATAAATGCCAAGACTTTTTTTAACATCAGCTCCATTTCTGTATCCCTGTGGCTTCCTCACTACTGTGCAGTGAAACTCAGCTGGATAGGGTGAGGGTGACCCTATTTTCATCCCACATCTGGGCTCACTGAAATGGCAATTGGTGCTTAACAGTGTTTCCTGAATGTCCTAAAAGTGAAAGACTAGCTTACCCTTTTCTTGAGCTGAAAAAAGTCAAATATAACAGCTGTATTTATGTACATATGACCAACAAAGATAAGAGTGTCTCTTGTTTGCACGTTTGTCTGTGGGGCCCAGAAGAACTGATAATTAACTAGGCAAAGATTATGAAGTCCATGTTCACCAAGTTAGATACCCTTCAGGTTGTTCTTTTAGACAGCTGTTCCATTATTTATGAGTAAACATATACTTTCGATGTAGATATTGTGGTCTTCTGAATCCCATAATCTTGGAGGCTGTCAAAAGCTCTCTCCCAAGCTACCTTCACACCTAAAGGATGGTTTGGTGCCACTATTCACATGGGGAGAAGAGTATCCAAGATCAAAGAATATTTCTCCCGTTTATGAAAATCTCTGAAAAACAGAGACTGTCTACCTAGCAACAGTCAGTAAAGTGGCCTTGTTTACTACTTCTGTTTAATTAAAGCTATTGTTTAAACCGGGGAAATAGAGCATTCTATACATTCTTTACATTTAGATTTAAAATTCTTCTTTTAGCCTCCTTGGGGAAAAATAAAGAATCATGCCTTAGCCAAAGCAAATGACACGAGTCCTTCCATCAGAGGTACGGCTGCCAGAGTCTTCTACGTAATACAATGTGCTCCCAAGTTCCTGGTTTTCCTCCCCTTCTTCCCCTGCAGACAGAATGAACATCTTCTGTCCAATCCAGGCTGCCCATCATGTCCGGAACATGTTCAGCTTATGTGATTACTGACTGAACCTTCCTCCTCAGAACTCTGCCACCATGACCTAGGTCAGCCTGACAGTAGACCCAGACCAAAGAGCTGGAGCTCTTTTGGGACTCCACTGCCTCTTGAGATTGTTTCAGGCAACCAGGGTGATGCTGGACAAGTGAGTAGGATTCAAGGTGCCCTCCCCACCTCTGCAGGGGAGGAATAAACAGAGGCTAAGGACCCAGCTGCACCTGAGAAGTCAATGCAACCTGCCCTCCTCCAGTTCACCAGACCCGAACAGTAGAAACACTGACGTGTTGTTGCTTCTAGGCTTAGGTCAACCCTTTCTCTCTAATCAACATCTCCCATGCAGTGAAGTAGCATTCATTTGTTCATTCTTTCATTCATTCTCTGTGTAATGAGCCCCTGCATAGTTGCAGGCAAATACATCTCAAATTAACAGATCTGGTAAACTTTTAGTTAAGCTAGAACCCAATGAAGTACAAACTTCCATCAACTGGAATGATGAGTTTCTTCATGGGACATTTGAGCCAGCCCAAACTTATTATTTCCTGAATATACCAAATTGCTGACATTCTATCTAAAGATACCCCTTCCCTCTTTTCTACCAGAAGAAATCAGTTCTATTTATCCTTAAAAACACAGATTTCACTTCTCCTGGAATTCTTTTCCAACCCCCCAGCCTTTCCAGAAGACTCTCCAGCTACATCTTGTTACATACCTGCCTCTTAGTTCCTTCCATGTTAAGCTCTTTTCTGTCTCGGGGCCTTTACACATGTATGTAGTCTGCGCTCATGAAAACTCCTAACCACACTCCAACTCATGACTACCCTCAGCAACACAATGCTACTGCTCAGCCTTTCATCAAAATATGTCTCACGGCTCAGCGCCTGTGGCTCAATGGGCTAAGGCGCCAGCCACGGATACCTGAGTCGGCAGGTTCGAATCCAGCCCGGGGCCCACCAAACAACAATGACAGCTGCAACCAAAAAATGGCCGGGCGCCTGTAGTCCCAGCTACTTGGGAGGCAGAGGCAAAGAGACTCGCTTGAGCCCAGAAAATTGGAGGTTGCTGTGAGCTGTGATGCCACTGCACTCTATCCAGGGTGACAGCTCGAGGCTCTGTCTCAAAAAAAAAAAAAAAATAATAATAATAAGTCTCACCTTCTTCAGATCTCAGCCTAGCAGGGAAAATGTTCCCTGGTCCTCATTATTATTCACCCTCAAGACATCACACGCCTCTCCTTTCTGGCACTTACCGAGTTACCCGCGTAGAACCATGATATTATTTGATTACAACCTATTTCCCCACTAGACTGTGCCATAAGAACAAAGACCATGACTATTTTTATCTGTTACCATAACCCCAGTGACTAGCACAGTGGCACACAGTCGGCCTTCAGTAAGTATATTATTAACTGAATGAATGAATGACCTTCTCTACAGTATTTTCTGTCACTACATTCTAATTATCCATTTGTGTACTGGCCCCAAAGCCTGGTGCTGGACAGTCACATAAGAGCCACTTTACATTCATTCATTCACTTATTTATGTATTTAATTATTTGGGATAGAGTCTCATTCTGTCACCCTGGGTAGAGTGCCATGGTATTATCATAGCTCATAGCATCCTCAATCTCTTGGGCTCAGGCAATTCTCTTGTCTCAACCTCCTAAGTAATTGGGACTATAGACACCCTCCACAACGCCTGGGTAGGATTTTTGGTTGTTTGTTTTTGTTTTTTTAGTAGAGACAGGGGTCTCATTCTTGCTCAGGCTGATCTTGATCTCCTAAGCTCAAGCAATCCACCCAATCTCAGCCTCCCAAGGTGCTAGGATTACAGGTGTGTGCTACTGCACCTGGTCTTCCATCATATGTTTAAAAGGAAAATTAGCATGTACCCATACCACCTGTATCTTGTATATCACACACGTCTAGTAATGATGGAGGGCAAAAACAAAGGGCTTAAGATCCTCAGACTGATGACCCTTCTGAGGGTCAGGAAGAAGTAGCCTTACAATAAATGCAAAAGGGTAGAAATCATAGCTAAAAATACAGGAGAGGCAGTTTTAGTGCAGTGGTTCTCAACTGTGGGTCGCGACCCACAGGAACTGTATTAAAGGGCCTCGGCATTAGGAAGATTGAGTGAGTGTTTCTGAGCAACTCTGAAGAGCCAGAAAAGCCATAACTAAAACCCCCATATCCTGACTCTTCTGTTGATGTTTTGACCACTTGAATAGGAACCAAATCAAGTGAACAAGAGTCTGCAATGTAGAACGCACAGCTTCTTGGTTAGCACCCATTTTAGGCTGACTAGCATCCTCCCCAAATTCATCTATCAAAGTCTTAACCATCAGGACCTCAGTAAGTAAGTCTATTTAGAGATAAAGTTTAAAGAGGGAATTAAGTTAAAGTGAGGCCATTGAGGTGGGCCCTCATCCGATCTGATTTATAACAAGAGAAAAGCAGGATACACGGAGACTCCGGCAGTGTGCAGGCCCAGAGCAGGGCCCGAGGGAGGACGCAGGAGGCGGCCACCCTCTGCCAGCCAAGGAGAGAGGCCTCAGGGGAAACCAACCCTGCCAGCACCTGATCTTAGACTTCTAGTCTTCAAAACTGTGAGAAAAATAAATTTCTATTGTTTACACCAACCAGTCCATGATACTGTTACGGCCGCCTGAGCAGACTAACACGGTGCAGAAGCAGTTACTGAGGGAGAGGTAAGCAAGATGTACTGAGTATTCACTGCCCACTCTCAACAACCCTGGACGTCACCTTCTTCCACGTAAGGGCACTGAGGCATAGAACTAGCTGAGCCAGAAGCTGACTCCAGGAATATGTGCTTCCGAGTTCCATGTCCTTTGCACTTTACCTTCAGATCCTAAAGACCAAAGTATAAAATATGAAAGCAAATTCTATTTTGCTTTTCTTAGCCCTTAGAACATGAGTGCAATACCATTTTAACTATAGGTGAAGACTTAGACACAATTGCATGTATCACCCAAATAAAGTGATTAAAATGCTGTGGAACAGATGTGAATAGAAACTAATTTTGCTTTTTAATGAGCATTTTGATCAAATCAATACTACAAAATGCTGAGGGCATTACTGGTTAAATGCAACCGCCTAGTTGACTGGCTCAGAGAGGCACTATAGGAGCTAAAAATGTATTTTCCCTCAATAAGAGCAGGAGCCTGTTATGCAAAATAAAGTCATAAAAATTTCAATCATATTGCTAAAAGGACAGAACCTGGTGCAGCCTATAAACCAAGGAAAGGCAGAGAAACGATCAAATGTAGCTGAATGCTTAATCAGTTGCCTGTCAGTTTCTGAATAGTGCCTAATATTCTAACTACTAGTCACTACACTGAAAAGGTGCAATTATGGAACAAGGAAGATTGCTTTATTTTTTTAAATTGTTAACCCACGCTTTGGAAGGCCTTCACAAAAATATTTAAGGCTCTATAAGCTATGAAGAAAAAAATGATTAACAGTTAAAATTCAGTCTCCCCCCAAAGCATTAAAAGAAAAAAAGTTTTCAAGTTGTATTGACAGATTTGACTAACAATTGTAATCACAGAAATAAATTTAGTAAAATGGTAATTTATCTGTCACAATTTACCGAAGAGGAGAAAGTGCAGTACAAGCTGAATTGTGAAGTTCATTGAAAGCAAAGATAGAACCCGGGTTTTAATGAAATGTGAAGCTTTATTAATTGGTTTCCTAGCAACAGCCAGGCTAAAAATTACTTAACATGTCTGCTCAATCACATGCAAATTTGAGTGTTATCCCTTAAATGTTGATTATAGTTGGTCTTTTCAGATGCAAATCCAATGTGTAAAGTGAATGTAAATGTTGACAATGCTGATACAAAAAAAAAATCCCCTGATTAACACCATTGTGGTGTTCAAAGCACAGGAGTTGAGGATCATCCCTCGGAAGGACTGCAAGCTGCCAGGTTTGCACATCCTGTCTGCCGTCTTCCTTTACCTGTACTCTCAGTCCCGACGCACCACCACCCTGGCCCCAGTGCAAACATTAGAGCTAATACAATGACACTGCTGGGCCTTCCTTACTTCTCAAACACCAACTTCTCATCAGCGCTAAATGATAGATAGACAATGCTTTCATCCTAGAATTCAATCAGAGTTGCAAGAGGCTTGCCAACCCAATAGCAAGATTGGTCTCAAGCATGGTTTTGCAGAGAGAACAGACCTTTAAGCTACTCCATCAGAAGGAAGCCCAAGGCTCAGCACCTGTGGCTCAACGGGCTAAGGCGCCAGCCATGTACACCTGAGCTGGTGGTTTGAATCCAACCCAGGCCTGCCAAACAACAATGATGGCTGCAACCAAAAACTGGCCGGGCGTTGTGGCAGGCGCCTGTAGTCCCAGCTACTTGGGAGGCGGAGGCAGGAGAATCGCTTGAGCCCAGGAATTGGAGGTTGCTGTGAGCTGTGATGCCACAGCACTCTACCCAGGGTGACAGCTTGAGGCTCTGTCTCAGGAAAAAAAAAAAAAAAAGCAGGAAACTCTCTTTGACTGACAAATAAGGCAATCTCCCTCAGCTAAGCTCTGGCGTTATCCTACAGTTCCAGGATAGTATGCTTCAGTCACTGGAGGTGCCAGGAAAGGCTGAGGGTGGGTGGGAAGGATGTAGTCCCCTCATACTTGCCATCAGTCCTCAAAGTTACCCTAACAGCACACTATCCCAAGCAAAAGCAAAGTGCTTGCTCAATCCTCCAACAAATATTTATTGCAGTTACTATTTGCCAGGCAATGATTTGGCTGCTGGAAACACAGCAGTGAATCAGAAAAAGTTCCTATTCTCACCCCTCCTAGGGCAGGGGAGGAACACACAAATGAGCACATAAACAGTAATATTTCAGGTAGTATAAGGGCTGGGAAGAAAAAAAGTAGCCTGAAGAGTAGAGAAGGATGGGCAGGGCCAAGGCACCATTTTAGACGAGGCCTCCTATGCACACCCCAGATTGAAAAGGAGCAAGCGAGGCAAAAGTCGGGGGAAACAGGTTCACACCCAATGCAGGAATAATCCAGGAACAGCACAGAGGCCACAGGGCTGAGCATGATGAGGAAGGAAGGGAGGGAGATGACGCGAAGAACAATTCTGAGCTTAGTTCCTACACCACCTTCCAACAAGGCTGTGTCCTGTGTCCCTAAGCCCCTACCTATGGATCTGGGGGCACTAATGTCTCTAGAGCCACCTTAGGGGTAGAGTACAGCAAAGCCCGACATTTGAGGGAGGACAAGGAGTGGACAGTCCACTGACCCCTAAAGGTTTTGTCCTCTTCAGGTGAAGGCTCAGTCCCCTGTATTCCCCCCCACCCCCACCCCAAGAAGCCTCCAAGCCAATTGGAAAGTACATTCTTGAATTGATCTCCCACAGAAACGGTGGGATGGCCTTTCTGGCCAAAGCCCCCAAGCATGTGAGCCTCCAAAGGTTGAGGAGTCAATGAATAGTTTGTTCCAGCCACTCAATCAAGGCTCTGGGATACCCAGAGCCTTGATCAGCAGCTCAGGATGTAAATCCAGATTGTTCTGAAGCTTGCTTTTGCCTAGAATTGAGGAACAATCTATGCACAGCTGAAAAACAGCCACAAGGATCCTCAGACCAAGCCAGTGGCCAAGGGAAAATGGACAGATCCTTCCTCCAAGGCTTTGTGAGTTACTATTAAATGCAAATGGCCTTTCTTTTTTTTAATTTCAGATTAATACAAGGGTACAAGTGATTAAGTTACAATATTTGCATTTGTTAGGTAAGGTCCTCGCAGTAGGTGTGCCCATTAGGTGGGAGCACAGCAATCCCCCTCCCACAAATGCCCTTCAGAGAAACAGAGTCACCTCAGGCACAGCTCACCCTGCTGGTTGGGGGGGGGGGTGTTGAGGGCTTAGTGTGGGGCATACGGATATCAAAGGAACCTGTGGAAGTGGGAAGGAAACCAGCCTATCCAGGGGCCCAGAGTGGACGTGATTTGAGAATGATGACCATGGCAATGTATGCAAGGGGAGTTGTGACCCCCGACAGCATGACACAAACATTCCACCAGGTTTGCCCCAATTCACGTTAACCCTAACAGAGAAACACCAGTGACACTTCATCTTGCCTGGGAGGTCTAAAAAGAATCAAAAAAAGTGTCAAAGAGTTTCATTTTATCAATGTGAAGGTAAATGTCAGAAAAGAAAATGTGGCCAGCCCCTTGAGTAGTAAGAGGATAACTCTCTCTTAGTAGCATCTAATTAAAGTTCTGTGAGGCCAAGTTAAATCTTGAGTTAAAAATCAAACAGGCTAGGGCAGTGCCTGCAGCTGAGTGAGCAGGGCAGCAGTCCCATATACCGAGGGTGGCAGGTTGAAACC
>CAUYON010029780.1:0-11138 GCA_963573935.1 Arctocebus calabarensis
CAATGTCTTTATATAGTGATCAAGAAAATGCCATGAAGGCTATCTGTAACAGTACGATCAAAATATTTCTGATTGTATATGAAGCACATTGTGCCCTATGATTGCACCAATGTACATAATTATGATTCAATAAAATTATTAAAAAAATAAATAAATAAAAATAGAAAAACTGAGGCAAGAGGATAGTTTGAGGCCAAGAGTTGGAGGTTGCTGTGAGCTATGATGCCATGGCACTCTACCCAGGGCAACATCTTGAGAGTCTTGTCTCAAAAAAAAAAAAAAGAAGAAGAAGAAATGCTTTAAATACCTTTCTTTGCACATGAGCTCATTTGAGTCCTGCAACCTAGCCATTCCTTCCAAAGGTGAGGGACCAGGGAATGCTGATTTTATTTCATACAGGTGGCCAGGAAAGGACTCACTAGCAAAGTGACATTTGAGCAAAGAGGGAAGTAAAGGAGTGAGCTGTGAGGATATCTGGGGGATGATGTTCCAGGCAATGGGAAGAGCTAGTGCAAAGGCCCTGAGGCAGGATGGGCCCTGGGCATGCTCTAAGAATGGTAGGGAGGCCAGTGTGGCTAGAATGACATGAGTGAAGTGAGAACAGTGGTTTGAGACTTTGTGCAGTGCCAACAGGTACCTATGGTCTCAGATAGTTGAGTCTCACTCGCCTAGGGTTTCTTGGCCATGTCAAGGGCTTTAGCTTTTATTCTGAGTAACAGAGGGTCGTCAGAGGGTTCCAAGCCCAGAAGCAACTTACACTGGAAGAGGATCCCTCTGGTTTGCTGGGTTGAGAATAGACCAGGCAAGAGCAGGGCACCCTGGGCAAGCGTGAGGAGCCCACTCCTTGGCCAAGTGAGAAGTGATAGACCAGCAACTTGGAGATGGGTAAGAGCCATCAGATTCTGGATATACAATAGTTCCCCTTTATCTGTGATTTCAGTTACAGGAAACCACGGAAGGAAAATATTCAATGGAAAATTCTAGGAAAAAAATTGGTAAGTTTTAAATTACCACGCCATTCTAAGCAACATGAAATTTTGCCTGTCCATCTGTGTCCTGCCTGTGACATGAATCCAGTCCTCCCTTTGTCCAGCATGTCATGCTCTATATGCCACCTGCCCATGTGTCCCGTAGTAGCCATATCAGTTACCAGATCAAGAAAACATAGCATAGGTTCCACACTATATATCTGTGATTTCAGGCATCCACGGGAGCTCTGAGGGGAACTACTGTACGTTGAAGGGAGAGATGACAGAATTCACTAATCAACTGGGTGTTCGGATGTCGAAGATGGAGACAGTCAAGTGTTATCTGAAGTTTTGTCCAAACAATTGGCAAGGTGGAGTTATCGCCAGTTCTTGGATCTGGGAAAGCCTGTGGGAGGGGCTGGTTTGGGGCAACCAACCATTTCAATGTAAGAAATGGATTCAGGGGCCAGAGTGTTAAATCCAATCGCTGTAACTACTGCATCAGGCAAGTATCACTATCCATTCCTTTCTGTTTTGCTCCATGGGGGCTTTCTGGCTTCTCTTCTTAATCTTGATTCTCCCTCCTCTCTCTGCAAATAGGTTTTCTCTTATTATTTTCTCTTTATGCCTTGGGCTGAAACACACAACCCTTCCCTGATTCTACCCGTTTGGCCACCTAATGCCTCCATGTCTTAGTTTATGCCCTAGAGGCAGCGATTTTCAAATTGTGTACCAAGGCACCCTGGGGCTCTCAGACAAACTCACAGGGACACCATGGGATATTTACACTTTCAAGACAAACACAGTGAAAGTTCACATCTCTCTACACCTCTCAAATTACCAGCTTGAGACAGTTTAGTTTCAGCGTTAGAACGCACTACATCCCTTTCCATGAGGTCATATTTTTGCAAGCTGGGTTTTCCATGGTTGCTGTAATAAATAGCAATTACTACCTGAAAATCAGCATAAAACAGGAAATGAGGCAGTGTCCAATCTGATTCTGAGGTTTGAGCATTTGTGCAGTGCCAACAAATATATACATCCCATTCGATGCACATCCCGTGTTAGAGCGATTGTGGTTAAGAATGAAAGAAGAATATTTTTTTCTTTTAATTTTTATTTTCAAATGGCTGCTAAGTTGTTAGGCCATAAAGAAGTTGTTTGTACCTAACTACTTAACAAATGAAAGCGGCTCACACCTGTAATCCTAGCACTCTGGGAGACTGAGGCAGGTGGATTGCCTGAGTTCAGGAGTCTGAGACCAGCCTGAGCAAGAGTGAGACCCCTGTCTCTAAAAAAAAAAGTATCCGGGCATTGTGACAGGCGCCTGTAGCCCCATCTACCAAGGAGGCTGAGGCAAGAGAATTGCTTTGAGCCCAAGAGTTTGAGGTTGCTGTGAGCTATGATGCTATAGCACTCTACCAAGGGTGACAGGGTAAGACTATCTCAAAAACAAACAAACAAAAGGAACTGTTAAAGTATCTCTTTTGTCCTAAGGCCACCATGAAAAAAAATCCTGGAAATTCTAAGAACACTAGTAATTGAGAAAGTTTGGTGAGGCTCTGAATGGTTACTGCCAGTCAACAGGTTGATGGGCTTTGGATCAGAGGCCTAGTCTGGGAAGGAGAGTGTGGGTGGGCAGATCAGCAAATCAATGTGTTTGTTTTCATTAAAAATGTTCCTTTCCAGCTCGGCACCATAGTACAGTGGCTACAGCGCCAGCCGCATATACTGAGGTTGGCAGGTTCAAACCCAGCCCAGACCAGCTAAACAACAATGACAACTGCAACAAAAAAATAGCCAGGTACTGTGGCGGGTGCTGATAGTCCCAGCTACTTGGGAGGCTGAGGCAAGAGGATTGCTTAAGCCCAAGAGTTTGAAGTTGCTGTGAGCTGTCATGCCACAGCACTCTACCGAGGGTGACATAGTAAGACTCTTTCTCCAAAAAAAAGTTCCTTTCCTTGTCCGTAACCCTGACACTAATGCAAATGTTAAATGCAAAAACCTCCCTCTAAATCTTAACCTGAATCCTGTTGATGAGGGCCATTTTAAGATCTTTTAAGGGTCTATCCCCAGTGTGTGACACACCTGCCGAGCAAACATTGTGGACTTTCCAATTTTTAGCTGCTCAGCCATGTATCCTCATGCTGACTTGGGACTCCTTGCAATTATGGCTTTCATGGAGGCCTGCCAGGGGAAGTAGGGGTTGCCAGTACTTCCTTTCCCAGTGTCCCTTTCTGTTGACTAATCCCCTGCACTCACTTTGGATTTTGACACGGGAGTGGGCAAAGAAGGAGGGACAAGGAGAAATTTGGGGTGGAGGGTGGTGTAGAAGCGGCAACACCATCCAGGTTCCTGGGACAGCTGTAGCAGTCAGGGGGCTAGTGAGGCCTAGAGGGAGGAATGGGGGGGATGGGACGGGGCAGTTCTCAGCAGCAGGTTCTGAGCACATGTGTGCCTCTTGTTCCCACGGTGTGCCTCTGTTTGTGCCTTCCTGGCTATCAAGGGAGTTCATGGCTCTCTCTGTGATAAATTCCTTTTCTGCCAAATTGAGCCAAAGTCTGCATTCATGTCTAGACTTGCTACAGCAAACCCTGAACTGATTCTGCAAACCCCCTCATTCATTTTTGGTTGGTATAAACAAATGAAATATATCATACGTAGAAAATGCATATGTCTATAGTTTTTTAAAAGGCTAAGAAAACAAATACCCATATCTCATACCAACCAGCTCATGAACGAGACCCTATTCATATCGACCAAGTATGTTGATGTTCTGGTTTGCCTGGGGCAGTTTGGATTCACATCTGTTTTCTGCCATAATTATTACTAGCAATCCCTTTTTCATCTGCAGAAGTGTATCAGTTAGATGATAAAATACAGAGAGTACCAAAGAAAAGTGTATATTCAGGGGCGGTGCCTGTGGCTCAAAGGAGTAGGGCACCCCATATGTCGGAGGTGGTGGGTTCAAACCCAGCCCTGGCCACAAACTACAAAAAAAAAAAAAAAAAAAGAACAGTGTATATACACATTTTAAGAAAGGAAAAACGGTATTAAATTTGTAATATTCAACATCTATCAATAACGAAAGATGAATGCAAGTCACATTGAACACCTTTTGTAATGGCAGAAGTCAAATGTGACTTGTATAACAAATTTAATGTAGTTTTTTCCTTTCTTAAACTGTGCATACATTTTTTTGGCACCCTTTGTATATGGTCCCTTTACCCTGAAGCCCTCTGTGTGTCTCCCCTCCTCCTTTCAGCCTTTCATTATAAGTAACCACTATCTGGAAGTTTACTTAAATCATTTCCTCCTTTTCTTCATAGTTTAAACACCAAAACAATGTATTGTTTAGGTTTACCTGTTTTTGAACTTTACCTAAACAGTATTATACTATTTGTGCTATTTTGTGACTTGCTTCTCCTACTTAACATCAGGTATGTGAGAAGAATGCGTGTTGTTGGAAATGGCTATAATTTATTGCTTTCCCCCACCGTGATGTGAAGAGGCCACAATTAATTTATCCCATCTGTGGGTGAACATGTGACTTGTATCCAGGTTTTGTCATTGTTACCAGATGAAGAGGGTCCAGCTGTCTGTCACTGTCAGACACTATGCAGAGGTGGGGATAGGTCCATCAAACTTTGTCAGAGGGCCAGGATTTTGGAGAACAGTGAGAGTAGCCTCTCCAAGACTATTCTGTTCTTCTGTTTCCAACCTTACAGTTTTATATATTTGGGTTCAAAGTGAAAACCATGTTAACCCTTATCTTAACAATAATTGGCCAAACCCATGATTTGTAGTAAACAATAATCAGTATAACTAGTGATCCTGAATAACATTTCAATTCAAAAGTTGTCTCCTAAACCAATCCACCTAAACTACCAAAGATAGACATCTTGAGGGTGGAAGCTAAATTTACAAAACAGTAAGAATGGGAGACAGGGGTGAAGGTCAGGTAGGACCTAAACCGACAAGACCAGCTGCATCGTGTCTGCCCTAGCCTGACAGACTCCATTTTATTTTCACTACATGTGCTTTCAGTGTTATAAACAATGCCGTGAGAAATGTTCTCGGACATGTTTCCAGTCTCCAGGACTTATCCCTAGGGGAAGTGTTGGCTCATTATTATGCACATGATCCACTTTATAATTTGGTTTTTCCAAATGGTTTTTCAGAAAAGAGATACCATTAGTTTCCTGGGGCCGCTGTAACAAATTGCCACAAACTTGGTGGTTTCAAGAAACAAAAATGTAGGGCAGTGCCTGTGGCTCAGTGAGTAGGGCACCGGCCCCATATACCAAGGGTTCAAACCTGGCCCTGGCCGAACTGCAACAAAAAAATAGCCGGGGGTTGTGGCAGGCACCTGTCGTCCCAGTTACTTGGGAGGCTGAAACAAGAGAATTGCCTAAGCCCAGGAGCTGGAGGTTGTTGTGAGCCATGAAGCCATGGCTCTCTACCAACAGGCAACACAGTAAGATTCTGTCTCTAAAAACCCTCCCCCGCAAAAAAAAACAAAAATGTATTCTTTTGCTCTTCTGGAAGTCAGAAGTCTAAACGTAGCATCACTGAGTGGAACTCAAAGTAAGAGCAGGGCCCTATTTTCTTCCCAGAAGCTCTAGAAGAGCATCCTTCCTTGCCTTTTCCAGCTTCTGGTGGAAAAGTGTGGTTCCAGACTTCTGTCCCTATGGCCACATCCTTCCAATCTCTGCCTTCATCCTCATGTGGCCTTCTCTTCTACATATGTGAATTCTTTCTTTGCATCTGTTATAAGGATATTTGAAATTACATTTAGGGGCCACCCAGGTCATCCAGAACAATTCCCTCCCCCAAGCAAAATCCTTAACACATATTTTGCCATGTTAAGTAAATTAATATTCACAGATAAGTAATAGTAAGTATGTAATATTCACAGATTCTGGGGATTAAGGACCGATCAATTTGGGGGGCTATTTTTTCAACATTCTACCAGTAACGGATAAACCTACTTCTTGCTCCTCATCCTCACCAATACTTGAAATTGTCTGACTTTTGCCTTTTTGCCAATTTAAAAAAATGTATTCATCCTCATGCATTGAGGTCTCATCTGTGCCTGGCTCTGGAAATAAGTCAGACATTTTCTTTGACTCCAACGTGCTAAACACAGGGTCACAGAAATGAGTCAGACACACAATCCTTGACCTCAAGGAGTTCAGGGTTGGATGAGTGGGATGGACAAATGAGTTAAGTGCTGTGGCAATTCTGAGGTATTTCTGGAGCACTTGACTCAGCCTGGGAGGTGAAGAAGGGCTTCTTAGAAGAGGTGACACTTCAGTTGAAACTTAAAGGATTAGAAGAAGTGAGGTAAGTAGGAGGAGTTGAGGAAGTAGGAAAGAGAGACCAGCAAAGGTCTGAAACAGCATAATACAAATGAGAAATGGTAAGTAGTTTAACATGGTTGGAATGAAGTATGGGAGGGGTTGAAGAAGTAAAGGCTTTGTGTGATCAGTTAAAGAGTCAGAAATAGGGTGGCACCGTTGGCTCAGTGGGTAGGGCACTGGCCCCATGTACCGAGAGTGGCGGGTTTGAACCCGGCCCCAGCCAAACTGCAACAAAAGCAGCTTGGCATTGTGGTGGGGGCTTGTAGTCCCAGCTACTCCGGATGCTGAGGCAAGAGAGTCACCTAAGCTCAAGAGCTGGAGATTGCTGTGAGCTGATACCACATCACTTTACCAAGGTCGATAAAGTGAGACTCTGTCTCAAAAAAAAAGTCAGAAATAAAATATTAATTTAAAACATGCAATTCAAAAGGATTTGTACTTGTGTGCTTATATCATATTTGGGTATACACTGGAATCAAAACCCCCTCGTGCCCCCATAATCTCAGCTGTCTCCAAAATTGATTTCTAATCATATTTTTGGTTACATCTTTTTTTCCTTAAAAAAATGTAAGATGTAATTATATTCTGGATTATGTCTGATTCTTAAGTACAAATTGATGAATTTTTACCCACGGTGATACCCGTGTTTATGCAATCACCACTAAGATCACAATGTAGAACCAGATGGGCATGGTGGCTCGTGCCTAGAATCCTAGCACTCCAGGAAGCTGAGGTGGGTGGACTGCTTGAGCTCAGGCGTTCCAGACCAGCCTGGGCAAAAGCAAGACCCCATCTCTGCTGAAAATAGAAAAACTAGCCAGACATTGTGGCAGGTCCTGTAATCCCAGCTACTTGGGAGGCTGAGGCAAGAGGATCGCTGGAGCCCAAGAGACTGAGGCATTCAACAATGTCTCAAACAAAAAAAAAATGCAGAACCAGCAAACTTGGGGTTTTTCTAGATTTTTTTTCTTTTTATAGACCATAATCATGTATACGTCCATGTTGATACTAATATACAAGGTGGCCATAATTGCACGCTATTGTAACTTGCACACGAACTTTGTGGCCATCCTGTGTTCGTGCATCTATACCTGCACATGCTAATATACAATACAACTTTATGTATTATATATAATTATTTTATTGTTTTTTTTGTTTGTTTGTTTGTTTTTGTAGAGACAGAGTGTCATTTTATCGCCCTCGGTAGAGTGCTGTGGCGTCGCACAGCTCACAGCAACCTCCATCTCCTGGGCTTAGGTGATTCTCTTGCCTCAGCCTCCCGAGTAGCTGGGACTACAGGCGTCCGCCACAATGCCTAGCTATTTTTCTGTTTTGCAGTTTGGCTGAGGCCGGGTTTGAACCCGCCACCTTCGGTATATGGGGTCGACGCCCTACTCGATGAGCCATAAGCGCCGCCTCTATCTTATTGTTTTAATGAGATCATCCTTAATATTCTGCAGTTTTCCATATCAATACGTAAAGATAAAAGAACAAGTATGATCTCTTTCATTCATGCATGGATTAATCTCAAACAACGAATACTTCTTTTGAGCTCAACTGTGTGTCATTGAAAGGATTCAAACAGAAGAGCACTGTAACCCGCTTTCTATTTTACAGAGATGATTCTGGAGGAAGTATGCCATCCCTCACCTTCTTTAGTGAAAGAGGAGGAATAAAGCAATTCCCCAAGATGGGTGGCAGCTGCATTTTCTTCTTTTTTGTTTTCTTTTCGAGTTTTTTTTTTTTTTATTAAATCATAGCTATGTACATTAATGCAATCATGGGGTACATTATGCTGGTTTTATATACAATTTGAAATATTTTCATCAAACTGGTTAACATAGTCTCCATGGCATTTTCTCAGTTATTGTGTTTAGACATTTATAGTCTACATTTAGTAAGTTTCACCTGTACCCTTCTAAGATGCACCGTAGGTGTGGTCCCACTAATTACCCTCCCTCCACCCATTCTCCCTCCTCCCTTCCCCTCCTTTTCAAGTTTTAAGTATTTCTTTTTGAATACGTGTTGTGAACAAGTGATTCGACCTTCAAAAGGGATGAAAGGATATTTTAGTGAGATGTCTTCCTTCTATCCCATCCCTCAATTGTTCCTTTCTGCTCTGGGCACGCACCACTGTTAACAAGCCTCTTACACATTCTTCTGGAGATGGTGGCGGTATACACAAGTGAAGGCATGTGTCATTTTAAAATTCATCTTTTACGGGTGGCACCTGTGGCTCATCAAGTAGGGCGCCGGCCCCATATACCAAAGGTAGCAGGTTCAAACCTGACCTTGGCAGAACCGCAAAACAGAAAAATAGCTGGGCATTGTGGCGGGCGCCTGAAGTCTCAGCTACTCGGGAGGCTGAGGCTAGAGACTCTCCTAAGCCCAGGAGTTGGAGGTTGCTGTGAGCTGTGTGACGCCACAGCACTCTACTGAGGGCGATAAAGTGAGACTCTCTGCCAAAAAAAAAAAAGAAAAAGAAAATTCATCTTTTACTACTCAAAATATATCATAGAAATCATTTTCATCACTGTGTAAAAAGCATCCTTATTTTTTTTTGCCACTGCACAGTATTCCATTGAATGGAAAGACAGCTTCCGTGTGCAAACCTTGCCTGGCAGCATAGTGTCTTTTGGTGTCTGTAAGACTTCTTTCTGTTCTTGTCAGTGCACACATAGGTGGGCTGAGGGGGAGGAGGGATCAGGGCTCTCAGAGTTGGCCACATTTCTGGCTGCTGGGTAAGAGGGAGCGGGAGCTGGAGGCATTCGTGTTCCTGCCTTCCCAGTTACTTGCCCCCAAGAGTCATCCCGCGTTCCTGAGCTTGTTCTCACTGTGTCATTTCAAATGTTGCCCTGGCTTGTTTCTAGTCCTTTTCTCCCTTGTTCCTAGAGCCAAGTGGGTCACCAGCTGGCCTCAGGGTCTCTCAGTCACCCCACATCTGTTCTCAGTCTCCTACCCAGGCAGGCATCCAGCTGTTCTGCAGCTGTGTCAGAACCCCCAGGCCCTTGCCCACATTTTCCAAGGTGGCTGCCAAGCAGACAGGGTCACCCTTAGGTGTGGGATACAGGTACATTTAGTGAGTACCTACTGTGTGCCAGGCTATCTGGTAGACTTTTTTTTTTTTAACAAGTTAATGTTTAATTCTCCTGACAATCTCACCAAGTAGGGAGATTATTCCCACTGAGGCCAGATCTCTTGGTTCCCCTTCTATTGGTGGGCTCCCTGAGTCTTTGAGAAGTAAACATCACTTATGCACTGAATGAATGGATGAGTGAATTTAAAAGACATTTCCTGAGCAAATCTTGTGTGTCATGTGCTGGTCTAGGAACTAGGGACAGAGCAGTGACTAGACAGCCTTCTTGGAGCTGAAATTCTAGTGGGGAAGACAATCTAAACAGATTAGCAAGCAAGCAAACAAAAATGAGGTAGTGGCTCGGTGCCTGTGGCTCAACGGGCTAAGGCGCCAGCCACGTACACCTGAGCTGGCGGGTTCGAATCCAGTCTGGCCAAAAAAATGGCCGGGCATTGTGGTGGGCACCTGTAGTCTCAGCTACTTGGGAGATGGAGGCAAGAGACTCACTTGAGTCCAGGAATTGGAGGTTGCTGTGAGCTGTAATGTCACAGCACTCTATCCAGGGTGACAGCTTGAGGCTCTATCTCAAAAAAAAAAAAAAAATGAGGTAGTGATAGGATCTGTGGGTGAAATGTGATAAGATGAAGTAGTAGCCAGTGGCTGGGTGGGAATGGGTGAGGCCGCCTTAGATGGGGGTGGGTTTTTAAAGGGGTGACCCTGGGACTAAGATCTGAGATGGGGAAAAAAGGAGCAAGCTGCACAAATAGATGAGAAAGGGGAGAGGATTCTAGTTAGAAGGAATCTAGTTAGAAGCACATGCAAAGGCCCTAGGCCAGATCAAATACTCGGTGTGTGGGGGAACAGAAAGAATATTAGTGTGGCTAATGCAGAATAACTGGGGAGAGTGAAGTCCAAGATTCAGGCAGGGGCCACATCAAGCAGGTACATGTCAGCTGCACACAAACTTGGAAGGTTTAATCAGGAGAATAATGTATTTGCAGATTGCTGTATGGAACAGACTGTAGCAGGATAAGAGAGGAAGCAGAGAGCTCACTGAGGAGGTTACTGATCACCCTGGACCCAGGTGGGAGCCACAGAGACCAAAGAAAGAAAATAGATGGGGAGCCATTTGGAAAGAGAGCCATGGTGATGCCTGATAGTTGAATTACACAAGCAATGGTTTCTTGGTTTCTGGCTCGAGCAGCTGGATGGATAGTGCTGGAATGTTTGTTGAGATGGGAAGAAGGAGGTTCTGGTGATGTTGCAGGAAGACAAGGCCCAATGGAGAGAAAGAGCACCCAAACACCACGTTTATAAGAGGAAGGGCTTTATTCACCAGCTGGGAGCTTACGGCATAGAAGAATTCCAAATGGCCGCGCTCCCCGTCTAGCTTGATCTGTCCCTTTTTATTGACAGTCAAGAAGTTCCACCCCACAGGTACCCTTCTCATTGGCCAGTTTGAATCAAGTGGGAGATGCTAGTCCAGCCCCCACAGAACTACAGGATTTCACAGAACTTGGAAATTTCCAAGTTCCAGGAAGTTAAGTTTACAAACTCCTAAGGGCTGAGTCACCATGGAGAGGACCCTGCAAGTGTATCCTTGTGCTCTCCTTGACAAGACCTGTTCTCCCAGATCTCACCCTTTTCGGGTATCCTCTCTCATTCGTCCCTTTTGAGACTCCAATATATCTTAATTTGGGGTCTCAAGATCAGCTTGTTTCTGCAGGTGCC
>CAUYON010029781.1:0-25404 GCA_963573935.1 Arctocebus calabarensis
GGAGGAGACACTGGGCTGCTAATAGTCCTGACTTAATCTGCGAGCTTCAGCCCTTTGTCTCTGCTGTCATCCCCTGAGGGCCAGGTGTAGCCGAAATTTAGCAAAGCCAGCCGGCCAGCTGCTTTTCGGCTCACTCTCTCACCACTTCCAAGACGGGAGAGGGGCACAGACCAGCGGCACCCCACGCCCTGACCACACCCCTCGAGAACGTGTTCAAGAATCTGGACTCCGTGGGGGAGAGACCTCCAGACCTCCAAACCTCAGTGTGAGAGTGGAGGGGAGTGCCGGGAGCTCCAACTTGCAGGTAGAGAATATATACAGTTTTGTACAGCTTTATGCCTGGCAGGAGAGTGCCACAGCACAGGGGGATGGTGGTCCGGTTTTTAGAGGGTCTCTCCCATGGGGTAGAGTGGGAGGATAGCTGGGGCGATTCACTCAGTTCCAGCCCTGTCCCTGATTGATGTAAAGTAGATGAAAAAGCTGACAGAACAGAACAAGTTTGCAGAATCTCTGCCCTGTGGAGGAGATGCTGGGCTGCTAATAGTCCTGACTTAGTCTGTGAGCTTCAGCCCTTTGTCTCAGCTGTCATTCCCTGAGGGCCTGGTGTGGCCGAAACTCAGCAAAGCCTTGGACCACCTCAGCCAGCCGTCCCCCAGCCAGCCGTTTTTTTCGGCCAGCTGCCCCTCGGCTCACTCTCTCACTGCTTCCAAGCTGGGAGAACAGCACAGACCCGCAGCAACCCACGCCCTGTCCACTCCCCTCGAGAAAGTGTTCAAGAATCTGAACTCTGTGGAGGACAGACCTCCAGACCTCAGGGTGAGAGTGGAGGGGAGTGCCAGGAGTTCCAACTTGCAGGTGGAGAATATATACAGTTTTATACCACTTTATGCCTGGCAGGAGGGTGCCGTGGCACAGAGGAAGGAGGTCCGGTTTTTAGAGGGTCTCTCCCGTGGGGTACAGTGGGAGGACAGCCGAACTCTGCTCGCTTGTTTGTATGGAGGTATGGCGTATACTGCGAGCTGTTCTCTTGGGGGAGGGGACTCCCATCCGCCTGGTGATGTGCTCTGTACCTTTTATTTGTATCCTTGGGGTCGCAGGTCACTCCAGTAGGGTTGATGTGCATTCCTCGACCTTGTCTCTTGACTCAGCTCCAGACCGTTGGCTTTCTTGCTAAATTTCTGTCCTTTAACTCTCCTTCTGGACAGGAGTGTCTGCAGAAAGCTGGCTACAAACCACCATCTTGGCTCCTCCCCCGCTTCCTTTCTCTTAATGTCAGAATGCACTATTGTCACCATCATCTTTTAATAATCATTTCTCTCTTCTTAAGTATCTTCATGTGTTCCTGTTTTGCCCTGAATTGTGTCCCACCAAAAAGATATCTTTTTTTTTTTTTGAGACAGAGCCTCAAGCTGTCACCCTGGATAGAGTGCTATAGCATCACAGCTCACAGCAACCTCCAATTCCTGGGCTCAAGCAAGTCTCCTGCCTCTGCCTCCCAAGTAGCTGGGACTATAGGTGACTGCCACAACATCTGGCCATTTTGGTTGCAGCCACCATTGTTGTTTCCTGGGCCCAGCTGGATTCGAACCCGCCAGCTCAGGTGTACGTGGCTGACACCTTAGCACATTGAGCCACAAGCGCCGAGCCCAAAAAGATATCTTGAGGTGCTAAGATATCTCACAATATCCCCTATCTCACAATGTGACAAGATTTGTAAATAGTCTTTACAGAGATAATTAAGTTAAAATGAGGTCATTAGGTTGGGTTTTAATCCAGTATGGCTGGTGTTCTTATGAAACAAAGATAGACACAGGAACATAAAGACAAAGACACACAGACACAAAACATGTATGTGTGAAAGGCAGTGCAAAGATACACAGGGACATCTCCAATGTGAAAACAGAGGACTGGGGAGACGGATTGCAAGACAAGGGACGCCTGTGGCTAGGAGAAGGTAGGGGAGATGCATGGAAGAATGCCTTTCCCACCCGCCTCCAAAACTATGATGCCATCACTTTTTTAAAAAGTCATCCAGTTATTTGTGGAACTTTTTAATGGCAACTCTAAGAAAATAATACCATTTCTCATTGCTCTCAAGATAAATCTTGTGTTCTTTGAGATGGGTGCTAAGGCCTTTCAAACTTACGAACTATTAACACCTCCTTTGTCACTCAATCATGCTATAGTAGACACCTTTCAGTTCCTCAAAATGTCACATTTTCTGTCGCCTATAGCCTTCTCCATTCTCCTCCCTGTGAATTTAGTGTTACCTTTCTGCCTGACACACGCCCACCCCAAATCTTCAGCTGACTATTCTGAGGTCCAAATATCAATATTTTTCCTTCTTTCAGAAAGACTTTCTTTTTCTTGTTTTTCTAGCCTCCTGTCATATCTTAATCCTTTGCCATAATCCTCATCTCGTTTCTCTAATTTACTGTCTACCTTCCTTAAATGACTGAGCGTTTCTTGAGGGTAAAGACTCTATCTGTTGGGGTTCAGGCAGTTGTCTATGTTCTTAGTTCTTGATCTGCTTTTGGCATCAAAGAATGACCATAGCAAGGCAAGCATGAAACAAAATTTATTGAGGGAGAGAAAGACAAGGTTACCCAGCAAAGCAAGATACAGGCTTGCAGAACAAGATACACTCACCAGAGGCAGTGAATGGGCCTCCTTTGTTACTAGGAAAGAAAAGGCTGTGGTAATGACTGTGTGTTCTGTTTTATATTGCATAGATGGGATCCTCATTATGATAATCAACTCTAAGCCAAATCCCATTGTACCTGGGCTGCCTTGCCCCCGGAGTTCCTCCTTCTCCCAGATGTGGCAGTTACTTGTTCATAGGATTAATGTGGTCAGCACTCAGCTGGGGCCTCCTGTCCTTCTTGCCACGTGGGCCAGCACCACAGGAGAGCACCCACTTTGTCCTGTAGGAAAGTCCCTGAGATCCTTTGCTATCTACCTATCATATCTACTTTAATCATGCTTTTGCTCTAGTATTTAAGAACTACCTCAAACATATTTATTTAACAAATAAATAACTGAATATTATGTGAATAAAATAAAATCTTAAGGCTTCCCCTAAGCAACTGACTGACTGGAACCCCTCTGAACTAAAAGGATCCTAAAACTGAGTTGCTGGCCGTGAGAAAGGAGATCAGACCTGCCTCATCATGCCCCTTCCCCTCTCAGAGCTGTCCTTTGTGACTAACTAACAGGCCTAAGGCTATGCAAGACCTAACCTGCAGGTCCTCAATATTCATAAAAACCCACTTGAGTTTGTCCAGTACTTGGTCTCTGATTAACAGACACTTTATCTTAAGTATTCCTTTTCACTGACTCCTGGTCTTTTAGACAATGCCTAATTCTTGAAGCCAACTGTCTGGTAAAGAATCTTTAAACCAGTAGGGTCTCAACCTGTGGGTCGCAACCCCTTTGGGGGTGGAAGGACCTTTTCACTGGGGTCTCCTAAATACATCATGCATATCAAATATTTACATTACAATTCATAACAGTAGCAAAATTATAGTTATGAAGTAGCAATGAAAATAATTTTTATGGTTGGGGATCACCACAACCTGAGGAGCTATGTTAAAGGGTGGCGGCATTAGGAAGATTGAGAACCACTGCTTTAACCCTACCAGTAAGCCTCCCTCCCTTCCAGATGTCCCATCTTTTTTGGACAATGTCTGTTTTCCGCGTATTCATTTATGATCTCATCTGTAATTCCTGTCTCCCTAAAATGAATAAAACCAAACTGTCCCTCCACCACAATGAGTCTACTTACTCGAGGTTTCCTAGGTGTGGCTCCAGGTCAAATGTGGCTCCCAGTAATCCTCCTTGAATGATGTTGCTGACTATGGCTTCCTTTCCACTGACAGGCAGCGAATCCTCATCTGCCTCCTACCCTGCTCCTTCATCTAGGTGTGTACTCTTTTCTAAAGGGTGCGTATTAAATTCTAACGATGGTCTGAAGATATTACCTCAAACTTGGTGGCTAAAAACAACACGAATTTATTCTATCACTATTCCAGAGGCCAGAGGATTTAAAACCAGGTCTTGGCAGGGCAACGTTCCTTTTAAGGACCTACAGGCAAATCCTTTCTTGCCTCTTCCAGCTTCTGGTGGCTCCTGGCACCTTTTGGGTTGAGGCAGCATAACTCCAGTCTTTGCTTTTGTCTTTATAAGGGTTTATTCCTTGAGTGTCTGTGTCTCATGTCTCCCTTGTCATTGAATTTAGGCCCCATCTTAAATCTTAAGTGATCTCATTTTGGGATTCTTAGCTTTTTTACATCTGCAAAGCCTCTTTCTAGGTAGGATCACATTCACAGATCGCAGGTTAGGATTTGAACATATTTTGGAGAGGGTTACTATTTAACTCACAATACAGCAAGGCTGACTAAAGTAATTTTATGATATTTGTGGAACTATGCATGTAAAATAAGCTTGTTTGGAGTCTAGATAAGTGTTATATGCAGTGGAGTGAGAATTATTTTTTTCTACTTTTGCATGGAATCTAGAAGTCTTCAGGGAACTGGTAGTTTTGCTGACAGGAGGACATGTTAACTTTCATATAGACACTGGTGTTCTTTCAGTGGCAGAGGCTGAAAGCTCCTGATGCTCTTTTCAGCAGCCAGAAGACATGGTCAAACAAAGTTTAAATAGGGGAAGGAGTTAGACAGCAGACAGCTAATGAGACTGTAGCTGAGAGGGCCCCCTGGGGTTCCCCTGAAATAACAAGGAGACCACATGAAGGGGAAATTGGTGAGCTCAGATCCACTGAGGGTGGGGAATAAATGTCAGGGTGAGCCCATTTTTATCCATAGCTGTTAAGGTCAGGTGACATTTAGGTTATAATTCACATAAAAATGAGGTATTTCATGATTATATAAAATAAAATTCAGGGAAATTTCAATTAATCACATTAATGTGAGAAGGATGAGAAGAATAATTGAAGTTCATAGAATCTTCCATTTAATTTTTAGTCTTGAATTCGCCATTTTTTTCTCATTAACTTTACTATAAAACAAAATCAATGAGTGATTTGGGTCTCTCTCTCTTTGATTGAAATCTCCTCTTAGTGAGGCTAATTAGAAATAGCAATATTAAAATGCAAAATCAGTCTTACATTTAGGTAGAATAACTCTTTTGACTGGACTAACAGCCCACTATGGAGTCCTAAATTACCCAAAGTTAAAATCGAAAATATCATTGGAAATTATCATGTTTTATATTATCAGAGATTTCTACTTTCCATAAATGAATTATTTTTCTGACATGAAAATACACAGGCACATTAGTCTCGTGTGGAAGAAACTTAAGTTAGGATGGTAGGCAGTGGGGGAAACCTCACAAAGAAAAAAGAACATGATATCAGTATTCCTGGTTTGAATGCCAATCACAACAACTTTAGTAAATCACTTAATCTTTCTGAAAAATTTAAAGAGCTTCCCTAGATCTACTACTCTCTGATTCTAAGCAAGAAATATATACCAAGATCTATCTGGCTTTAGCAGTGGACCCTTAAGAGGAAATATATTTATGTAGCACAATGAATGAGAAGTTCCACATAACAAGAGACAACTGAAGTTTGGCAAGGTTCCTGAAATCTACGAGAGATGATTTCACAAGGAGTGTCAAAGGAAAGTTCAGGTAACTTAGCCCACTTTGCCTGGGGCAAACCATACTAGACAGTGAAGCAGAAAGAGAGAATAAAAGGGTAGAGTTATTAGATATTAAAATGGGAGAAAATACATCTATGTGGTAATTTTTTTAACTAAAATTCACTAGTTAAATATGGGAACTAGTATTATATTTATGAAGAATCTACCATTTTTCAATCCTTTTATCATCTCTTGAAGGTCAAGTTCAGATTTTGAATGTTTGTACTAGGTGAAGAGTTGGCAATTGGTATTTCTTTCCTTCCTTCTTTTTTTCTTTCCTTCCTTCCTTCCTTCCTTCCTTCCTTCCTTCCTTCCTTCCTTCCTTCCTTCCTTCCTTCCTTCCTTCCCTCCTTCCTTCTTTCTTTCCTTCCTTCTTTCCTTTCTTTTTCATTTTTCCTTTTTATTTTAAGGCTATTGTGTTAGTTGGGGCTTCTTGCAACATCAGAGGTGAGCATTTCTTATCATTCATTTATAACATGTATTTCAAATTTACGTTAACAACTTGGAATCTATCCTATATGAAAAAGAAATGAAAATAACAAGCATTGGTAGCAACTTCTTTAAGGAAAATACTTTAAAACTAGAAAGATTACTACTCTCTTTTGTGACCAGACTAAGACAAATAATAAAATAAGGAAAGTTCTTATTAATATTTAATATCAAAAGCAGTTCTCTGATTTAATATGCCATTTTAGATAAGTTACATTCTCTTGCATTTTTTAGCTGAACCAACTAATGATTACCTGTTGTATTTTGATGAATCACTACACAATTACTACATTATGAAATGTAAAGACATTTTTTGAATAGCCATAGAAATAAAAAAAGAGAGAGAGAAACATTGAAGATAATTAGAGAGAAAATCAGAAGACATTTGCTATACAGGGCATGGCAATGGTGCTTATATATTCCAGTTATCAGCCAAATACATAAAAGTCAGGTTTTTGAAGGAAAAAATTTGAAATGAATAATAATAACATTTGACCTTAATAAACAAGACTAAAAGACTATGCTATATACCTAACAATTATGCTTCTGGGATTTTGTCCTGAGGTAATTAGAGATAGTCAATATGTAGACAATAAATAACAGTAATTTATTTTTTATTTTTTTTGTTTCACCTTTTGGAAGTAATTATTCTTTTAATAATTTTTCACATATCCCGAGAATGACGTTTTTCCAGATGTTGGCTATATATTTTTCCTAAATCATTTTCTTCAATCTTTACACTTTACAACCCCTGTAATCTCTTTAATCCCAAAATATAAATTGGGTTTCCAATTTGGCAGTTATCACTCTATCCTATCAAGAGCTAAAAATCTGAACAAACTGACAATCAACAACTCTTTTTAGATCTGTCAGAGAATTAGGATCATAGAGTAATGGTTGCTCACAAAGTTTGGAGAAGCACACAGGAGATCCAGAGGATCACAACTTTTCAGAGTAGAAGCCCACAAGCAGACCCCCTCCCTCCTGGGAACCAGTGCTGGGGTAGAAAAACTGAACTATAATTGACCAAGTGCTGGAGGATCAGTGTGTACAAGTAGCATTTTGAAGTACATATTAAGCATTCTGTTCCTGGAAAGACCTGTCCTCAAGAGAAATTATTATATCAATGTTTAACTGATAAAACTCTGGGGTTTTATCAGAGCCTATCTTGTGGTAGGGGAAGGGAACTATCCAACTCCATCTCTTTCTAATCATTCTATTTCATCAAAGGATGGGAAAACAAAAATCTAAGAAATACTTGTGGGTGTCACTGGTTGAGGGCACAGCCCAGGGACCTGGACTGACAATAGAACTGAAACCTAATCATAGGACCATAGAAAGCTGCCTCTCCCTCCATACCTTACCATCCAATCACTACAGGCATATATACCATAGCATACATTTTACCCAGTACACCGTATCCAGCTTTAAAAAAAAAAAATTATAAGGCATACTAAAAGGGAAAAAGACAAAAACAAACAAACAAAGAAAAAACACAGTCTGAAGAGACAAAGCAAACTTTGGAAACAGACTCAAATATGACAGAGATATTGGAATTACCAGATTGGAAATTAAAGATAACTGTGATTAATATGTTAAGAATTGTAATGGACAAAACAGATGACTTTCAAGAGCAGATGAGGAATGTAATCAGAGAGATGGATTTTCTAAGAAAGAACCAAAAAGAAGTGCTGAAAATAAAAAAACAAAAATGGAGAATTTTATTGATGAATTTATCAGTGGATTGAGTCAATACAACTGAAGGAAGAATATGAGTTCATGTCAGCTTGCCTGGTCTGAAGCTGAGAGCTAGAGAGATTAAGATCATTGGCTCTAAAACAACCCAGATTCAAATACAAATTTGTCTAAACCCAGAGTAACAGCTAAGTCACTCTATGGTCTTAGTTTTCTTGGTTCTTTATTTTTTAATATAACTTAATGGAATTAGCATTTAATAATTAGATTGAAGAGGAATATATGTTTGTAAGGGAAAATACCCACTGTATATTTTTTTTAAAAGGAAGCTTTAAAAATATAATCAGTTTGATCCAAACTTAATACATATTTTCTGTATGTGTTGAAAATTTAAGGAATAATCGTCAGGGGCTAATGATGTATATTCTTGAACACTTGGCATTATAATAGATTTTTTTGTTTGTTTTGTTAGGGCTTTTCCACATATGTGAATATTTCAATAATGCATAGATATGGTCTGCGGGCTAACAGTTAAAAGCCATGTTACAAACAGCAATAATATAAACAAAATCAAAGGGGAACAAAATCTTAGAATGTCAACTACATGAACAACCAAGCCCAGAAGAGAAGGTTGGTACAGGTATATGATAAATTTTATTGTATTATTAATGAGCAGAGATAACATGTTTCACTATTTAGACTATTTACATTACCTTCTAGATTTTGATGTTTTAGTGTTAACAATGATCATGATAGAGTTAGTCCTTATTCATGTAATCTACTTGTTCCTCATGTTATCACGTACTTGTAACAGTGATTAAGTTCTGCTCAGCAGATGCTGGAGCGTGCCCAGCTCCTGCAATGCCTTCTTGTCTTAGTTTCCGTGGTTCACATGTTTCAAAAGTGAATGTCACCCAGGTAGAAAATGTAATAGATATGGAGAAACAGAGGTTTTTACTTTCACTTTTTTCAAACTTGTCACCTTGAAAGAGAAAATGACTCTTTATTTTGTAACTCAAGACAGGAGGCAAGCAGCACATGGCACTGCTGACCGAGCTGCAAAATCAAAGTTGACAAATCCTGGAGGGGAAGAGACTCACCGTGGCAAAGTCAGGCTTCACTGTGCACGCTGCCAGGGCTTCCCTGGTGTCCTCCTCCTGCTGCTGGGCAGCCTCAGGTCCAGGTGACATTAGTTTAGCTTTTCAGACAAGTCTAAAGGAAAAAATAATTTTATCATAGGAAATAAAAGGGATTTCACAGAAGACCAGCACTCTTGCTGCTCTTGTTATGATGAAGTGTCAGAGAGAAAGCTGATGCCGCAACTCAGCATGTGTTTGAGCAAAAGGAGAAAGAATTGGATTTCCTTGTACCACCAGTCTTCTTAAAACTAAACATAATTCAAATGTTAATGGCAAGGACTCACCACCAACAAGGGTGCTGTTAGAATGGTATGCTTATACATCATTGGGGACACTGACATTCAGCACAACCCTTTTGGAAAGCGTTTTGACAAAAGCTATTACAAACTACATTTATGCTCATACATTTTTATGTGTGCACGATGTTATTTACACGTATCTAGATACTCGTGTTGAGGTTCCATGCTGGGAAAACTGAAGCTAACTAAACATATTTTGATATAGGAATATTTGTTTAATTGTCAATAAAGTGGCAAATCTACTTGATTGATTATTATGCAACCATCAATAGGGCCAGTTAGGTAGAATATAAAGGAACTCTAAAAATGCTTAGTAATACTGCTTTGGCAAAAATGATGCATAGATGTGTATGTATATAGTTGTTGAAATTTTATGAAAAAATTATATATTAAAAAGACTAATAGTCAACTAAAAATAATTTTGCTATAGAATTGAATTAATGCAAATTTTATTCTAATTTTATCTTTAAAACTTCTATAGTATGATATTTTCCTTATAAAAATTTTAAAAAAGTCATTGAATTGCTAATATTTAATTTTTAAATGTCTGAAATATTTAATTTTTAAATGTCTGAAAACTAGTATTCAGATTAATCTCAAAAACTATTGATAAATGACTCATTCTAGAATTTATCTTATAAATTATATGATAACTAACATTAGGAAAATATGTGCATAATTACTTCTGACTGGTATTAAATTTTCTCCTACTAATGTGACCTCAAATTTAAGGTAAAAGGAAAACTCTAACACTGAAGCAAACAGGCTTCACAATGAAGCTTATGTGTTACAGAGTTTCTCAAGATTTTTCAAATTAACAATTAACATAAGGAAAAAATGGAAATGTTTGTACAGTCTGTTGTGGTATGTGCAAAAAGATATGTGGAGCAGATTGAGAGGGCAGGTTTTGGGAGAAGCTGTTTGTTTGTCAGGGATGTCCCAGCCCCAGCCCCACCCAGGAACCTAAGTGCTACAGGGACAAATAGTTCAGCACAGTGAAACCTGTGGTGAGGCTTTGCTTTTACATGTGAGCCAAGAGATAAGTAGCAAAAAAAGTCAAGGTATCATGCCTTAAATTTAAGTCCTTTATCCATCTCAAATCAATCTTTGTGAGGGGAGAAAGGTGTACATCCAGTTTCAGTCTTTTACATACGGATATTCAATTCTCCTAGCACCATTTATTGAATAGTGAGTCTTTCCCCAGTGAACACTCTTGTTTGGTTTATCGAAGATTAGATAGCTGTAAGTTGTTAGTTTGATTTCCAGGTTTTCTATATGATTCCAAGTATCTATGTCTCTATTTTTGTGCCAGTACCATACTGTCTTGACCACTATGTCCTTGTAATACAGCCTAAAATCTGGTCTGGTGATACCCCGGCTTTGTTTTTATTACTAAGAACTGCCTTACCTATACAGGATTTTGTCTGGTTCCATACAAAATGCAGAATCATTTTTTCCAGGTCTTGAAAGTAGGATGTTGGTATTTTAATAGAGATGGCATTGAATCAGTAAATTGCTCTAGGAAGTATAGACATTTTAATAACGTTGATTTTTCTTAGCCATGAGCATGATAAGTTCTTCCATTTATTAAAGTTCTCTACCATTTCCTTTTCTTAAGGTTTCATAATTTTCTTTATAGAGGCATGAGAAGATAAAAATCCTCAAAGAAAGAATTGGAAAAACACTGGAAGATATTGGCCTGGGGAAAGACTTTATGAGGAAGACTGCCATGGCAATAGCAACAACTGCAACAAGAAACAAATGGGACTTAATTAAACTGAAAAGCTTTGGTACAGCCAAAGAGACAACAACCAAAGCAAATAGACAACCAACCCAATGGGAAAGGATATTTGCAAATTTTGAATCTGACAAAAGTTTAATAACCAGGATCTATACAGAACTTTAATTAATCTACAAGAAAAGAACCAACAACCCCATACATCAATGGGGAAGAGAGATGAATAGAATCTTCTCTAAAGATGACAGACAAATGGCCAGTAAACACTTGAAAAACTGCTCATCATCCTTAATTATTAGAGAAATGCAAATTAAAACCACCCTGAGATACCATCTAACTCCAGTGACAATGGCTTATATCACAAGATCTCAAGATTGCAGATTCTCGCGTGGATGTGGGGAGAAAGGAACACTTTTACACTGCTGGTGGGACTGCAAAGTAATACAACCTTTTTGGAAGGAAGTATGAAGAAAGCTCAAAGAACTCAACCTAGACCTCCTGTTTGATTTGCAATCCCATTGCTGGGCATCTATCCAGAAGGAAAAAAAAACAAACTTTTATTATAAGGACACTTGTACTAGGCTGTTTATTGCAGCCCAATTTACAATTGCTAAAGTGTGGAAACTGCCTAAATGTCCTTCAACCCAGGAGTGGATTGGTAAGCTATGGTATATGGTATACAATGGAGTATTACTCAGCCATAAAAATAATGGAAACTTTGCAGCGTTTGTAGTAACTTGGATGAAGATGGAACATATTATTCTTAGTAAAACACCACAGGAATGGAGAAGCATGAATCCTATGTATTCAACTTTGATTTGAGGACAATTAATGACAATCAATGACATAGTGGGGTATGGGGGAAGGAGAGAGCAGACAGAGAAGGAGGGAGGAGGTGAGGGAAAGAAAACCAAGGGGGAAAAAAAGAAAGAAAGAAAAGAAAATAGTGACTAACTTTCATATAAATTGGATTCAATTTTGACCAAAGTACATTACTTAAATATTAATTTTTTAATTCAACTTCTCAATATGTTGTTCAGGATATGGCACCCTCATTTATAAGTGAAACATGTTTGTAATTTCCCTTTATAACAATATATTTTCTCCAATTTCAATATCAGGTGTATCAAGATCAAGTAGAATGATATTGAAATATTTCTTCTTTTTTTATTGTTTATAAGATTTCTGGAATTGCTTATCTTGTAAAATCATTGTGGTCTATGAGTTTATGATAGTTTGAACTCTGTTATTTCATTTGTCATTGCTTAATTACTGTTTTCCCATGAATGATTATATTGGGGTTAATATTAGAAAAATCAGAGTAAATTTGGAGAGAAAATATGTATGTGAGAGAGAGAAGAGAGAATCAGAAAGAGCACACATGAGCTGGAACTGGGGGCATAGGGTTCACAAAAGTTCATCTTTCTGCTATGTCCTCCCACTACTTTCTGAATTGGTTTTGGTGTAGACACTCTTCTACCTACAAATATCTGCACGGTGCACTGATTTACCCTATGAATTCAAAAGCAAAGACGAAGGCAACTTCTAGTTATTTGTGTAATACACTTAGAAACTTATAATCTCTTCTTTTTCATTTTCCATTCATTTCTTAATAAAGATTGCAGTTAAGAAACAGCTGTTGAGATTCATTTCTTGCATAGTCATAGGTGAATTCATGATCCTTTGCCTATTAGCGAACAGAGTGATTTATTGAGAGAAAGTGGTCTAGGAATTCTCCAAATGTATTAATAGAAAATGATAATTAGAAAAAAATAGCTGACCTTACCCGAAACAACATAAAGAGAGAAACAAAACAATACTGGAGTGCTCTATAAATTCATAAAAGCTTTAGGTCAAAAATTTATTCCATCTTTTTGCATTTATGGAACAAAATTAAAAGATAATAATTGTGGGCATCTGAGAAACAGGTATTAATTTTAAGTTGTTTAAGTGTTAACGTAATGTCTTCTCTCTCTCTTTTAAAAATTTGATTGCTAAATTAAAAACAATTCTTAAAAAGATTTGATGAAGTGTAACAGACACTGGGAAATTTATTGACCACTAATTTCATCAATTTCCTCTAGCATATAAATTGGTATCAAAGAGCATTCAAGTCTTTTTAGCATTAGGAACTGACAAAAGTTATTGCTATGGTTCTACTATTACAGGAAAGAACAGTCATTTTCAAACTATTTTCTCCAGAGCCCTGTGCTTCAGAGACTGCAGTTTTTAATCTAGTTTTCATTTTATATAAGCTTCAGTAATTGAAAATTATAATAAAAATCAACACTACTCTCAAAAGTATTTACCAAATATCAACAATTTGGAAAACTACTGATATATTGTTTTATCTGCACCAGAAATCGTCTCTTACCATCATTACCTTATTGATTAGTGTCCTATAATTGTTAAGCAGTAAAAACAGTTACTTGTTGCTAGTAATCATCAGATTTCCCAGGTTCTGGGCAATAGAAAATAACACTCTGAGTACACTGGGATGTTAAAATGGTGCTATGGTTTGAATGTGTCCCTTAAAAATGGACCTGTTGCTAATGTAATAATAGTAAGAGGTGGGGCCTTTACTATTATTAGGAGCCTTAGGGCTCCTCCCTTGTTAATGGGTTAGGCCCCTATAAAACAGTCTTCATGCAGTCTTTCGCTAGTCCACCCTTGTGCCTTTTGCCATGTGAGAGGGCCCTGAGAAGGCCCCCACCAGATCAAATGCCTGTGCCTGGCTCTAGGACTTCCCAGCTTACAGAACTGTGAGAAATAAATTTCTTTTCTTTATAAATTATGCAACCTGTGGCACTTTGTTCTAGTAGCAAGAAAAGTATAGGATAAGTTTATACTATATTATGTGTAATAAAATGCTGTTCTTAGAATTTTTTTCTTTAAAAATAGGGGAGTTTATTGTAAGATTTCATTTATATAAATTATTTCTGTAGCCTGTATCACTCTATAAGTGACGAAGATATTCTGGACATGCATTTCTGTTCCAGATCTTCTAATTTTGATGCAAACTTCCTTGGTAAAAATTTGTACTAGATAGGTATAATAAAATTTCCAAAATAAACTTAGCCAATGCAGATTAAAAAGATTATATTGTGTAACAAGAAAGTAACTTGCCTTTCACTGATGAGGGGTATAATTGCTTAACACTGTTGCCACCGAACCAGGCTCATCTGCCGGCTGCCCAAAAGAAAGCCAATATCCTAGAAAGCAGGGTTATTACAGCAGAGAAAGTTTATTCCACAAAGCACTAAGTAGGGAGGAATTTCTCAACTCCACTTCCCTGACAACTTGGAGACAGGGTTTTTGAAGACAATTTGGTGGGTAGAGGATTAGGTAATTGAGGTCTGCTAATTGGCTGGTTTCAGGGCAGAACCATCAATCTTTTGTTGGACCACTGTCTGGGAGGATCAACCAATGCACTGGGATACAGTTTCTTGCATGGGGGTCATGGTCTGAGACCATTTGAGTCATTTTTTTGGTCTAGATGCAGTGGTCACTGTAATTCAGGACCTGAGAGATATATCAAAAACTACCCCATACGTTCTGAACAGAATAAGTGGTGATACCTGCAGAGAAAGTTAAGAATCTGACAATTAGGGCAAAGAGTGAGTGATTATCATCTAGCAAATGAGGGTACAGTGACTGATTATTATCATTTTTTTTTAAGCCAAGCCTGTTCCTTCACAGAGTTTTGGGGTGTTTGGGGTCCTTATTCAAGTCCTTGTCCTGAATCCCTTCAACAATTTGTAAGGGCCAACTTGTGTGGGTGGTTCCAGCAGCTTCTAGCTGTAGTATCTTTGCATGCCTGTACTATCTGTGCTAAGGCCAACCTCTTTTCATGAGGCTCCAGGCAGTGACTGAGCCTGGGGTGGCTTTGGTGGGACTGAGAAGTCCCTGCTGAGTTCATTAATATTCTGTCAGATCTGCCCAAACTTGCTTTTTTCCTCTTCATTTTCACAGCATGAATCCACTTCCTTGAGCTCAAAACTGGTATATCTGTCCTTGCATCTTCTGTCTAGAGGACCTGATGTGCCCAATTTACATAAATGCTTATTTTTCATTACATTAGTAAATGAAAAGTTATTGAACAAATTCATATATAAGCAAGATAGTGAGGGGATGAGTTTTTCCTTTGAGTTCTTGTTCTTAAGACAGTTATTTTAAGACTTTTTAACATTTTAGTCACAGCAGTTTATGTTTTACCCTCATGAATAAGAAGAAACCTATCAAGAATGTCAATTTTTCTTAGTCAACTCTGTAAGTCTCTGTGCTTAGAAATACGTGACTTTTAATTTTGTTATGTTTTAATAAAATATTATTCAAGAAATATATACTCATCTTTACAAAAAAAACTATATAAAGTTAAGAAGAAATGAACAAAAAGATTATTACAACAAATTATTTAATGGAGGATTCAGAAAAGAGAATAAAATTAGTGCAGGCGTTTAATTTTATTATTTATTCTTATTTATTTTATGTAATTTGTACTTCAAATGGCTTGAACTATCTCCTGGATAGTTCCTTTACTCAAGTGGTCTTCAATCTCAAAGCTGTATTGCTCAGAAAATACCTTTCTTCCATAATCTGTTTCTCATGGTTTTAGACTGAATGACTGAGTACAATTGGTGTATGGGGATCTTAGACACATTATAATCACATACCTATAACGTTATGGTTTGGATAATAAATCCAACAACTTCTTCATGCTGATTGTGTCTGTTTAGGTGGGTGAGGTTTATCCTCTCTTGTTTTTCAGGCTTAAACTTGGACATATTTTGCATGTAGATTACTTCTTTGGGCCTTGCCATTTTGTGGCTCCCACTTTAAAGTAATCTGGATAATTTTAATTAGGACAAGTTCTTTGCCCTTACCATTTTCTTTGCTGTGAGAATAATATCATAATGATTACATGATTACTTACATAGTGATTTACTTACCACAGCATGCAATTTCCTAAGTTCAAATCCATCTCTGGTTATGAGTATAAATATCATTTCCTTACATGAGTTTTATTAATCTTTACCTTACTGGCTGTTAAAACTCTGATTGTTTTTATATCTAAGTACAATACTGTGGGTATGGTATTAAAAAATCCACAATGATTAAGTTGGATTAAATTTTATGATCTGAAACCATTTTAGTTGTGCTCATGTAGATATATTCATAAGTATTTTACTATCTTATGTGTAGTATGAAAAAGATATGTTAAAGACACAAGAAACATTACATTGTTTAAGAAAAATTTATGCCATATAGACTATCAATAACCTACTACTGTGTGTACGTGGATTTAGTTTTATTTTGTCTAATTTGTTATTCTTTATTCACTGAAGAAAAATCCCACAGAGGTTGAAATCTCATTTTTGCTAAGTGGAGTACTAAAAACTACATATACACGTTCTTTGTTATAACATAAAAAGATCTTACTTTTTCCTGTCTGCATGATATAGTTCTTAGGTAGCTGGCAAAACACACTGCCCATTCAGTAATTATGCAATTCTCTTCTGGGTGTAACAAATGCTTTCTTTGTGTCTTTATTCTTAGGCTTATTATACTGAGTTAAGAGGATTAATCTACTGGTGGAACTCTATTATTCCCTACATTAGGTCAGAAAAAAAGATTAGTTTTGCAGAAAAAAATTACAAGGCAATAGTCACATTTGATACTTGTTCCCTGTTGCTTTAATTAAGTTATTTTCTGGATTCTAAGGAATAAATATATTAATAATAAAAGTATTTTGGAATTTGAAGTAAACCGTGGTGTCTGGCCGTAACTTACTGTGAGAATTTATTCAATGTAATCCTTATGTGTCTTGGTTTCCTCATTCATGTCTCTTGTACTTTAAATTTTCACATGCCATTGACTTTCTCTACTTGACATACATGTGTGCTCAAATCTCTCCCATCAGAAAATCTGTTATGTTTTTCAGTACAGGCTCCTGCCTGTAATTACTTTTAAAAGACAAATAAAGTAAAATTAACAAATAAACATATGTATGTTTATGATTTACAAGTGTTAATTCCTTTCATCATTTGATAAATATTGATCACCATATGTTAGTTGGTATTCTTAAAATTTTAACATGAACATGTAACTTGACAGAATTATAAGTAACTTATCTGTTTGTCCGAAATACATGACTTCCATCTGCTGCTTTTATTTTCCTTGATGATTTCTACTACCATCGATAAGTCAATATCACTCAAATTTGTATCTGTAACTTAGATCCCTCCTATAGCTGCTGCATGTAGTCAATTCCCTATGAGAAATTTTGAAATTAATGAATGCCTACTTTGTATGCAGTATGTATTATGTATTATATACTTTATTCTTATAATAATGATGGAAAAATCTTATTAAGAAAATCATAAGGAAAAGAAAATATATTTACTATTCGTAGAACGGGATCATCATCAAGGTCATCATCGTCATCATCTTAGCATTGCATAGGCTGAGAAGAAGAGAGAGGAAGATGGATCTTGCTTTCTTGGGTGGCAGAAGCAGATGAGAAGAAAAACGTAGAAGGGAAGTCAGGAGAGGAAGACACGCTCACTATAACTTTTACTGAAATATATGTGGGTATAATCTCATGCAGTTCAAACCCATGGTGTTCAAGTATGACTATACTTGTTATATGAATCTTGTAATTTCATGATTCCTCAGTACGTTGTAGGACCATCTATATGTCTTAATTAATCTTCTGTCTTGAGTCCTTAGAAATGACATATGTGTCCAGTAGTTCTTAGACTTATAATCTCTTAAGAAGCATTTCTTAAATTATAGAAATTCTTCTTTTCCTTTAATATGCCCCTATCATTTTGCATAAAAACTATGGTCACATGTCTTATAATCCATATAGACGGTGAGTGAAACACGTAGCTTACTGCAGAGTCTCTGTAACACATGAAAAGAATGCTGTCTTTGGAGATAGAAAGGCCAGCTCTCCTGGGTACTGCTTCTTTGATCTTGGGCAAGTTACTTAACCATCTCAAAAATGGGATAATAACTTCTTAGTTGTAAAGAACAAATGTAGGGGGGCAAAGTTAATACTTTACATGAAATATCTTACTTTATAACAGTGAAATTGCTTTCTCTTTTGTCTTGTGATTTTTTTTGAGGTGAAATTTAAGTTTTTGTGTGAGTAGTACTATTATAGCTATCTTGAGTGTCTTGCTTGTACTGTATCACCATCATATCTTTGTTTAATTTTTAATAAACTGTTCACTTGTTAAAAAAAAGAACAAATGTAGCAGTTAAAAACATATATTATTTTTTAGTTCTTGTACCAGAATTAGGTAAGAATTTATAGACTTTTTAGTTATCATAGATTTTGTATTTATATTGTCATTGCCTTGCAATAGAGCTACGATGATAGGGATTCTTTTCTTGATATAAACATATACAGCTATATTTATTAATCGAGGTCTAATTTTTACTCTAGTAGCCTTTTACATGCAGAACTAATTCTACAGACTTGTATTTTCCCCAAAGTTAACAATGTCATAGAAGAAAACTTTAAAATTTACAAGAGCTTCTTCTGTAAGCAGTGTTACCCCTTGTCACTCAGGGCTCAGGTATTTCTGTCTTTGGTCATGGTATTAAAGAATAAATGTGCCTTTCTAAAGTTATATAACCATAATTGTATCAATTTTTGTTTTGAATAATTTCTAAAGCCAAAATAATAGATAATAAAAAGCTTATTTTTACTAGCTGTGTTATTATATAAAACAAACCTCTAAAACCATGTGTTTTCCTTATATTAATAACTGGCATATAGGCACTAAGTAAATGTTAGATAAAATGACAAGGATAATGCTAATTATAATTTCAGTATACCTGTTACTTAGCTCAGAGTCTGACAAATTGCAGGTGTTCCAATAAATAAGCAAGAGATTAAGTGAACAAGAGATTGAGCTGAATATAAAATAATCAAATTACGGGGATATACATAGTGGTTGTTCATCAGAGTCACCTATAGAACAATTTTTAAGACGGCAAAAGTATGAATTATTTCCACATAGTCTACAAATAGATCCTTCTACTAAAAGTAGTTTTAAAGTGTCTAAAACCCTTAATCAGTTTTTATGGAATACTATTATTACCATCAGTAATGTCTCTGATAATCTTCCCATTTTAACAGGGGAGAGGAGGGGGGAGTATGGGTGGAGGGAGGGCAATTGGTGGGATCACACCTACGGTGCATCTTAGCAGGGTACTGGGGAAACTTATTAAATGTAGAGTATCAATGTCTTTATATAGTGATCAAGAAAATGCCACGAAGGCTATCTGTAAAAGTACGATGAAAACATTTCTGAATGTATATGAATCATGCCCTATGATTGCACCAATGTACAGAATTATGATTCAATAAAATTATAAAAAAAAAAAAAAAAAAACAAGTCACAGAACATTCTAAAGGCCAGTGAGGCAGAGGCCATCAGCCTTTCTTCTGGGAAGCACAATCCTTGAGAACCTGAGATTTTTCTTTTTTTTTTGCAGTTTGGCCAGGGCCAGGTTCCAACCCACCACCCTTGGTATATGAGGCCGGCACCCTACTCACTGAGCCACAGGTGCTACCCGGGGTTTTTCTTTATTAGAGATCCAGCATCCAGCCCCAGGCATTGGTGGTGCCGTGATGCAGCTCCCACCCAGGAGCAGCACAGCCCCATCTCTGGATCTTCCCTAAGGCAATGCACTTTGCTGTCAGCAATTCTACCAGCAGCCTTCTGACTCCAGCCTTGCTGACTGTAACAGGCAGAAAGGCCTTTGGCCCAGTCCCACAGTGTTGTTCTGAAGGGTGCTTCTCTAGCCCTTCTTCATAGTTTTAAGCAACTAAGTCCCTTTCTTTGTATAACTGCTAGGTTATTGTGATTTTCTGCAGTCAGACTCTATGTTGTGCAAAAATTTTCAAAATTATTTCAGGCAGGCAAGCCTCACATATGGCAGAGACGTGGGGCACAATGGAAAACAGTTACTGAAATTATCCTCAACGGAGACTTGAAATAAAGTCCTATTGAAGGTCAGGTTTGGGCAGATTAAGTGGCAGGTGTGATGGGTCACTGTGGCAAAAATATGAAATAAAAGACTTGAAATCTTTCTGATTTCTACAAAGATATAAAGAAAAACGTATAAGGCTCAGGCCTCAGGTTTTAAAATTCTTACTTCAATTAAGGCCAAAGAACCATGGAACTTCTCTGAATGCCTTTAAAAATATGCAGAGGGTACCACATACAGGTATACACACAATAAGAAGGGGAAAAACTGTATTAAAATTGTAATAGTCAGGTCACATTTGACCTTTGTAATTATAAGAGGTGCTCAAATGTGACATGTATCACCTTGTTAATGGTATATACTGAGTACTACAATTTTAATACAGTTTTCCCTTTCTTAAAATGTGTATGCTTGTTTTTTTGCATCCTGTTTATATTATCTCTTGAGAATTGGAATGGTGACATTTGGGGAGATTCAGATTATTCTTAGCTCCCTACATCTAAGCTCCAGAAAATCTTGCTTGTCAAAAGAACAGGAGGCCTCCCTTCCTTTTCCAAGGAAATTAAGGACAAAAATGTTGCTGCCCACATAGGCTTCCTGATTTCAATGCAGATGATGGTAGTAGAGGCTGAAGGGCAACTCTCAATCTTTAGAGCTAAGGTAAGCATGGTTGCCACAGTAAACAGCAGGGCTAGGAGTGATAATCACAGTGATTTGCTTTGCAGAGAATTTTGGCAATGGAAAGTGACTAAAAGGAGGTCCTCAAACTGAAATAGAAGAGCAGCTGACTAAGTTTTTAAAATACTGTAGGTCTAGGAAATACAGTGCGGGGACTTGACTCATCACAGTGAAGAGAACGGCGTCTCGTTGAATTATGAGAGGCCCACATAAAGAGTGCATATGAGGAAGAGCACTGCCTCAGTCCACTGAAAGATGTTACAAAGGAATACCTGAGGCCTGCAATTTACAAGGAAAAGAGGTCTACTGGGCTCACAGTTCTGAGGCTGCCCAAGAAGCATGATGCCAGCTTCTGCTTCTGGTGAGGGCTCAGGACGCTTTCACTCTTGGTAGAAGCAAAAGGGGAGCTGGTGTGTGCGGAAATCACACAATGAGAGAGGAAACGAGAGAGGGAAAAGGTGCTGAGCTCTTTTTAACAACCAGCTCTCATGGGAAGTAATATGGCAAGAGCACCAGGCCATTCACAGGGATCCACATCCATGCTCCACCTCCTATTAGGCCCTACCTCCTGCACTGGGACTCAAACTGCAACCTCAGGTTTGAGGGAACAAACATACAATCTCTAGCAAGCACTGTGGTGGGGCCTAAAGTTTGTTTTGCAGGTATTGAGGCTGCACTTCACTTAAAGGACCTGTGACAAGTTATTGAAGTGACTGTGTACCTACTTTCCAGGGATTACTGGGCTCTACTCTGATGTTTATTCTTTCCATTTAAATATAGCTATGTGTTACCAGCTAGTTAGGGCTTATGGAGCTCAGGGGATATATGGAGGGCTTTTTTTGTTTGTTTGTTTTATTGATATAGTCAAACTTTGTTGCCCTCGGTAGAGTGCCATGGTGTCATAGCTCACAGCAACCTCTAACTCTTGGGCTCAAGTGATCCTCTGTTTCAGCTTCCCTAGAAGCTGGGACTTCAGGTGCCCACATAACCCTCAGCTATTGTTCTTGTTGTAGCAGGCCCAGGCCACGTTTGAACATGCCAGCCCCAGTATATGTGGCCAAAGCCCTAACCACTGAGCAACAGGTGCCACTGGTGTTTGTTTGTTTGTTTTGAGATAGACTTTCCCTATGCCTCCCTTGGTAGAGTGCCGTGGCATCACAGGTCACAGCAACCTCAAACTCTAGGGCTCAAGCCATTCTTTTGCCTCAGTCTCCCTTGTAGCAATTCTTTTGCCTCAGTCTTCCTTGTAGCTAGGACTACAGGCACCTGCCACAACACTCGGCTGTTTTTCTTGTTTTAGCAGGTCCTGGCTGGGTTTGAACCCAGCTGCCCTGGTGCATGTGGCTGGTAACCTAACTGCTAAGCTATGCTTAAAGTGCCCAGTGATGTATGGAGTTTTGACTTGAGACTGTCTCATAGTGGACACAATGGCTTCATAAACATACCTTCATATTTCCCCATTTTTTGTATGGGGATTTTAAGTGGAAATATTTGGCAACTGGCAGAATATATATATTGGGTCGTTTACTTAAGGAATAAAGACTACTTTGATGAAAATGCCAAAGAGAAAGCATCTGAAAGTCACCTCCATATGAAAAGAGTTAACCAAAAGCATTTTCACTTTTCTAGGGGAGTTACAGACAATAGTGTCATCCTGAAACATTCAAAAGAAGTGGAGGTGGTATTTCCTAACATATTCCCTTTTAACTTGGTTTTGGTCTTGGAGAATAAAAAGGGATTTTTCTATAATTAATAAGGTGGTGGCTCAAATTGTAATGGCTCTTCCAGATGTGCTATATTTATAAGAGCAAATCAACACCACCCCTAGCATATGGCACACAGCCATTGATTTGGAAAATGCTTACACTGAATCAGCTGGAAAGACTTCTCCTGCTCAGGGTCAATCAAAGCTGGCAGCTTTACGGCTTATCTGGTAGAGAAACACACATACACACACACCAGAAATGTTTATTACTTTTATATTATTTTTAAACTCCAAATTCTTCGTAAAGGCCCTTGAAGCCGCATGCCTCTTATTATTGGTGGTAGTGGGGAGTGGGATAATGTGCAGCCATTTATGCTTCATTTGGAGGTTATATTCTGACATGCCCCAGACTTCCCCAAACATCATTGAGTTAAAAAGACTCTGAACTTTCCTAGGTTAGATCTCTTTCTGGCATATAACTATTTTAATAAGGTGTTTAGAATGTCTGCCACTTCCTGCTCGTAATGGCTTATCTTGATGATATCATCAATATAGTTGACCAACAGGATGTCCTGTGAGGTTAGTGCTTCCATTAAAATGTGTTAGCAATTTTAATGTGGAGGAATAGAATTTTACCTATTTTATTTATTTATTTATTTATTTATTTACTTACTTATTTTTGAGACAGAGTCTCTGTCACCCTAGGTAGAGTGCCATGGCATCACAGCACACAGCAAACTCAAACTCCTGAGCTCAAGCAATCTTTCTGCCTCAGCCTTCTGAGTAGCTGGGACTACGGGTGCCTGCCACCACGCCAAGCTGGTTTTTCTATTTTTAGTGGAGATTGGGTCTCAGTTCTTGATCAGGCTGGTCTCAAATTCCTGAGCTCAGGCAATCCTCCTGCCTCGGCCTCCCAGAGTGCTAGGTTTACAGATGTGAGCCATTACCCCCAGCCCCTATTTTATTTGTGATGAGTACCTACATGCTTAGAATTTTTCTGGCACATAATAAGCACTAAATAAATACATGTGGAGAGAATGAGAGAGAGCACGTGCACACTGGTGTAATGGATAAAGTCTCTATGTACTAAATTATAAAAAATAATCAGAGTAGATTTAGCCCTTGAGATAAAGATAAGGAAGGTATACTACTGTCTCTTTTGGGAAAGCAGAGTTCTTCTACTGTTCTATTTATTTGTGCAGAGAAAAAGCATTTCCCGGATCAATATCCAGAAGTGGACTGCAGTTGCATTACCCTGCACTAAGTGTTGACTCAAGAAAGATGGTGGAGAAGAGAGATGCTTACACTGGTATGAGAAAACAGAGAATGGCACCTAATGTCCAAAGTTACATACGATCACTTTCACTTTTTTTTCACCAAGTACAGGGTAAATTCAAGGGGAGGCAATTAGGAGTCATCTCTTTAAGGAAGATATATGAAAGAATTTGTGGATATATTTTAAAGCCACCACAGACAACATTAAGAATTTGGAAATATAAGACATATATTCAAAGAAAATATTCACAATACCTCTCTGACAAAAGATGTATATGCTGTATAATAATAATATAATATTCTTAACGTAATATAGTATTATATCAGATGAAGACAAACAACCCAATAAAATGTAGGTCAGAGTTTTACACAGACATATCACAAAAGAAGATTCATAGATGGCCAATCACACAAAAGGGATGCTGAAATGAGGTTCCACTACCTCCTCACTACATGGCTAACATATAATCTCAATATCAAGTGTTGGTATATACAAATACATATATACATACATACATTTCTGGTGTGAGTATAAAATGAAACAACCACTTTGAAAACCTATGTTCCCTATGAAGTTAAACATATACCAACTCCATAATTGAGCAATTCTACTTCTAGGTCATAACTCAAGAGGAATTGAGACTTACATACACAAAATATCTTAAACATGTAGGCTTATAGCTGGTTTATACATTATAGCCATAAATGGGAAATCACCTGAATTTCCATCAACAGGTGCATTCACTTGTAGTAGTTTCTTTTCTTTTCTTTTCTTTTTTTTTTTTGTAGAGACAGAGTCTCACTTTATTGTCCTTGGTAGAGTGCCATGGCCTCACACAGCTCACAGCAACCTCCAACTCCTGGGCTTAGGTGATTCTCTTGCCTCAGCCTCCCGAGTAGCTGGGACTACAGCCGCCGCCACGATGCCTGGCTATTTTTCTGTTTTTGTAGTTCAGCTGAGGTCAGGTTTGAATCCACCACCTTTGGTATATGGGGTCGGCGCCCTACTGAGTGAGCCACAGGCGCTGCCCTTTTTTTTTTCTGAAACAGTGACTTAGTCAGTCACCCTGGGTAGAGTGCTGTAGCATCACAGCTCACGGCAACCTCAAACTCTTGGGTTCAAGCAATCCTCTTGCCTCAGCCTCCCAAGTAGCCAGGACTACAGGTGCCTGCCACAACGCCCGGCTATTTTTCTGTTTTTTGCAGTTTGGCCAAGGCTGGGCTTGAACCCACCACCTTTGGTATATGGGGCCAGCACCCTACTCAGTGAGCCACAGGCACCGCCCTACTTGTAGTATTTTCATACAATGGCTACTACATTGAAAAAGAAAAGCAACGAAAAAGTAACAATGGACTCGCGCCTGTGGCTTACCTGCTAAGGCACCAGCCACGTACACCTGAGCTGGCGGGTTCGAATCCAGCCTGGGCCCACCAAACAACAATGATGGCTGCAACCAAGAAAAAAAAAATAGCTGGGCATTGTATTAGGCGCCATAGTCCCAGCTACTTGGGTGGCGGAAGCAGGAGACTCGCTTGAGCCCAGGAATTGGAGTTGCTGTGAGCTGTGATGCTACAGCACTCTATCCAGGGTGACAGCTTGAGGCTCTGTCTCAAAAAGAAAAAAGGACCAATGTTCTTTTCGTTCAGGATTGCTTTTAGCTATTTGGGATCATCTGAGTTTCCATATAAATTTTAGGATTTGCGTGTGTGTGTAAAATGT
>CAUYON010029782.1:0-57478 GCA_963573935.1 Arctocebus calabarensis
CACCTTACTAAGGCACATATGAGCACATCGTCCCACAGTACATGTTAAAATTCCAACTGCTACAATAACTAAGAAAATGCCATGAAGGCTATGTTAACCAGTTTGATGAAAATATTTCAGATTGTATATGAAACCAGCACATTGTACCCCATGATTGCATTAATGTATACAGCTATGATTTAATTTAAAAAAAAAATCCAACTGCTATTCCCATCCTTTGTTGCTGTTTCTTTTTTCCTTTTTCCAACACATATGATTTTCCACAATGAAAATAAAAAGAAACAAAATTGGTGTCACTTTAAAAGAAAACTTTAAATTTATTTTTAATGGTTTAATTCTCAAAACACTAGTGGCAAGCACAGGGTAAATTTTTCTTTGCAGACTTAGTCAAACGGTAAACTTCATGCATTCCAGCAAAACACATATGGTGTTCACAACAACTGACAGCTCTTCTAATAATCTTTCTCCAACATCTATTACCTCTCATACGTATATCTTTCCTGTGGCAATTCTAAACTGGAGGGAAAATATGCAAAGGGTAATGCCGTCTGGATGAGACGTGAAATCTAGTGTGAGAGGTGTTGATTCAAATACTAAAATATGACACATTCTTCTAATTCATTTTTTTCTGACTTGTTTCAACTGATACATTAGAGAGTGAGAGATAAATTGAGCCATTCTTGCAAAAAAAAGCTTCTAAGACAAATGTAAAACATAGTTCTTTTCTGGGGACTAAAGAAAATGGTTGCCTGGGCGGGTGAGGGGGAGACGGTGATAATAGGGAAGAAGTATTCGTTTTGAAAGATGGATCCTCCATGGTAAAATCTTTTGTTTAAAACCCTGAAATTTTCATTTAAATGTTATCAATATTTAACTTATTAAAGCTGTTACTACATGAACTTGCTTTTTTTTTTTAACAAGTTTTGGCCTGGGCCAGGTTTTAACCCACCACTTCTGGTATACGGGGCCAGTGCCCTACTCCTTTGAGCCACAGGTGCCACCCTGCATTTTCTCTTTTTTTTTTTTTTTTTTTGAGATAAGGTCTCCTATGTTTTCCAGGCTATTGAACTGGTTATTCATCAGGGCACTACAAGGTACACTACACTTTAGCCACAAACTCCTGGGCTCAAGCATCTCCCGCCTCAGTCTCCCTAGTAAGTGGGACTATGGGCCCATGACACTAAGCATTGACAATGTGTGTTGGTTGATGGAAGGAATCTAGTACATTTTTAGAAAGTAATATGAAACCCAAAATCAGAAGCTTGAATATATGTAAAAGACAGGAGAGCCCAAACAGTTTAAAACAGGCCGTCTTCCGCAAGGAAGTCAGCCATAACACAGCATTGAGTTTGCCAGCAAGTGTTCACTAAAGCCTACTTGGTAGAGCGGGAGACCCTCTCTCCCTTTTTTTTTTATTTTTTATTTTTTTGTGTTTTCTAGCCAGGGCTGGGTTTGAACCGGACACCTCCCTCATATGGGGCCAGCGCCCTACTCCTTTGAGCCACAGGCACTGCCTGAATCACTCTCTCTTTATAGAGGAAACTGGAAAGTGACTCCCTTCTGATTTGGAAAGGGTAGTCACAGAAGTTCAAGTTACAAACACAGAGATACACATGTGTCTGCAATTGTCCTTCATGTTCCTGCCAGGTGGAAAGAATGAGGAGCGAGGGGAAACGTGTGAGTTACTTCAGCGGTCAGAGAAGAGGCATCCCCTCACACCCAGCAAGGCCAGGAGCAGGGATTGAGGCCCTGCTGAAATCACAGGGCAGACTGGCTTCCAGGCGCGGCCAGGCCCGCAGCGCTCAGCAGACACAGCATCGGGGCTCTCCGATGGGGCAACAGCCGTCTTTCCCCTGCCATCATCTTTGTGACTTCATGTCCACCCTGCTAACCTGACAACACTCCCCTAGAAGTAATTCCACAGCCTTATCCCAGACTCTGGAACGGCCACCGCCCTGAAATCACTAAGGTACCCCACATCTCTAATGATTTCTAACCCTTCTACCTCCCCAGCTCCCTGAAGACGCCCTCTAGGCCTGTTCACCTTTACCAAGAGTCCTCGTCCTTCAACCTGTCACAAATGAACCAGTCTTGACTTCATTTCCTTCTCCACTTACTGTTCCTTAATCGTTCTGCTCATGAGCACCTAAAATTCCCCGCTCCACATCCTCTTAACCCGCGTCTCCTGATCCCCAGCATTCCTGAGTAACCCAGCTATGGGTTCTGTTTCTGCAGTCCCTGGTTGCTGTGGACTCTGGTGTGATGTGCACCTTCTCCGACATGAGCTCCAAGCCCAGCACAGGCGCCCGTGCAGCAGGTACACTCGGCACGTTTGTTTGGTGCACTCTCCACCTCACTGCCTACTTCAGACCTTCGTGGATGCCCTTGGCATCTCTACCTTTTCCACGACCCCTTCACTCCAGCCTGGCTGCCTACTGAATCCACTGGGATCTGCCCTTCTTTCTTCCTCCTCCTCTTCGAGCTGGAGAGACCCCCACCTCCTCTCTCTCTGCCGCAGAAGAGCTAATTCTCCTTCTTCTGCCCCAGATGTGCCCGCTGCAGGCTCTTTGTCCCTCCCCACCCTGCTTCTTTGTAGAACTTCTCTCCAGCAATTATCTGCCCTGGTCTGTGTTTGCATCTGCTCCCTCCTCGGTACCTGCTGCACAACCCCTGGGCTCTCTCTTCTCAGGAGGGCGTGTTGGCAGCCCGGGCTCCTGTTTCTCCCAGCCCTCTCCTCTTAGCTTCATTAAGAACCCTCCTGGCCAACGTTACCCTGAAGTTTTAGCCTCCACAGCCTCCTTTCCTTCACTGCCAAAGTTCTTCTAAGAGTACTCAAAACTCACTGCCTCCGCCTTCTCCCTCGCTCTGCCCTCTGCCATCTGGCAGGCGTCCCTCCCCACCACTCATTGAAAGTGCTCTCTCAATGGTCAGTCTTCACATCCTAACTGCCAAGGCCAACGGCCTCTCTCAGTATCCGTCCACTTCCGCAGCCGTAATTGCCCGTGACAGTAGACAAGAGTGATGCGTGCTTTCATTCTTGACAATCTCTCATCCCCTGGCTTCTGGACACACTCTGCCTTCCCCTCCATCTTCCTCCATTGCTCGAATTGTTCCTTCTCTTATTCCTTTTCCTCTGCCTAATTTGCCCAATTCTTTTCTTTCTTTCTTTTTTCTATTTTTTTTTTGGGAGGGGGGCAGGATCTTGCTCAACCTCCCAGGCTAGACTGAGTGGCAATCCCTCCCTGCAACCTCAAACCGCCAGGTGCCGGTGATTCTCTTGACTCCGCATCCCAAGTAGCTAAGACTACAGGCATGCACCACCCAGCTCAGAGAATTTTTCTAATTTTTATAGAGACAGGGTCTTGCTCTTGCTCAGAATAGCATCAAACTCCTGGCCTCAAGCAACTCTTCCATCCCAGCCTCCCCAAATGCTAGGATCATAGGCATGAGCTGCTATGCCTAGCCTTCTGCCCAATCCTTAAACCTGGATGCTTGTGGAGTTCTGTCCCCAACCCTCATCTTTTCTCACTGTAGGGCAGGGGTTGCAAACTACAACCCACGGGCCAAATTTGGCCAGTAGCCAGATTTTGCAAATAAAGTTTTATTGACACATAACCATGTGCCTTTGTTTACATATTGTGTGTGGCTGCTTTCAAAGCAACAAAGGCAGAGTTGAAAAGTTGTAATAGATAGCCAGGCATTGTGGCGGGCGCCTACAGTCCCAGCTTCTCAGGAGGCTGAGGCAAAAGAATCACCTAAGCCCAGCTTAGGAGTTGGAGGTTGCTGTGAGTGGTGATGCCATGGCACTCTACCAAGGGCAATAAAGTGAGACTCTGTCTCTACAAAAAAAAAAAAAAAAAGTTGTCATAGAGATAGTAGGGCCAGAAAGTCTAAAATACTTACTCTGGCCCTGTAAAGAAAATAAGTAGATAATCCTATGAGTGTCTTGGCTCCCAAGTGTGGTCCTGGACCAGAAGCATTGATACTATCTGAGAACTTGGGAGGAGGGCAATCTTTGGACCCACCTTAAGAGTAGGGGATAGGAATCTAGGTTTTAACATACCCTCAAAGTGACTCTGATGCTCGTTAAATTTGTGAGAACTGCTGAGCTACAAAATCACCCTAGACAATCTCCAGAACTTCGAGTACCATGCATGCATATGATGGTGACTCTGGACTCGTGATCTACTGTGATTTAAATTAGTATTTCCAACCAACTGCCAGACAATTCCACCTGGAAGCTCATTCAGTCATTCCACAAACCCCTTTCCATTTTTTTTTTTTTTTGAGACAGTTTCACTATGTCGCCCTCGGTAGAGAGCCATGGTGTCACAGCTCACAGCAACCTCAAAATCTTGACCTTAAGCAATTCTCTTGCCTCAGCCTCCTGAATAGCTGGGAGTATAGGTGCCCACCACAACACTCGGCTATTTTTTTGTTGTTGTTGTAGTTGTCATTGTTGTTTTTTGGCACACCTGGGCCGGATTCAAACCCACCAGCCCACATGTATGTGGCCAGCTCCCTAGCCACTGAGCCAACAAACCCCTTTCTTAACATACTTTATAGATTAAGCCAGGTGCCCAGATAAACATATGTCTCATGCAATATTTGGGACATAATTATGAATAATTATTTGTTATTTTTCTGAAATTCAAATTTAACTGGAATTCTGTATTTTTATTTAATCTATCTAGCAGTCCTATGTAAGGATTATAAAAGGAACACGGAAAGAATTTCTAACTAAAAGAAGCATAAAGTTCAACCAGGGAGCCAATGATAGAAATGCAGTACAAAATAATATGATAATCTTAAAACCTCAGTTTTCAAAAAATCTCCCTTTCCCCTTGCTAACTGCTGCAAGGTCTTTTATTTTGAGACAGTTTCACTTTGTCGCCCCTGGTAAAGTGCTATGGAGTCATAGCTCACAGTAACCCCAGACTCCTAGCCTCAGGCGAGCCTCTTGCCTCAGTTTCTCAGGTATACTTGCCTGCACATTGCCTATTTTTACAGGTAGGGTCTCGCTCTAGCTTAGGCTGGTCTCTGAACTCATCAGCTCAGGCAATCCACCTGCTTCGGCCTCCCAGCGTGCTGGTGCTGGGATTACCAGTGTGCACCACCGCGCCCAGCTGCAAAGCCTTTTTGAGTTAAGCTACCTTAAAGGAGCTTTTCCAAGTATCAACAAAAAGGGATTCAACTCTGGAACTGAGGACAGAGTGATAAAGCAAAGAGGAACATCCTAATCAAGTCTGCGTACATGAAAAGGACTAGGGTATGAATCGTAATGAAATGATAAGAAAGACATTAACTATACTTGGATACTCATTTCCTTAAGCCTTCATCTTTACCAATCATTGTATGCAAAGAGCAGTTACTTAAGCAAAGCTTACTATTTTAAGACATTTTCATGAAGATTGGTTCCATTGTTTAAAAATTATACCCAATAAAAATGTCATAGTTTGGCATCTGGATCTAAAATAAAATCTTTTGCTCTGGTTCCAAATCCAGACCACAAACCAAAGCCCTGGGTCTCATCTGGTAGCATTTTATCCTATTAGCAGGACGCAGATCCAAGGAGAACTCTTTAACATTTGCAAACACTGGTGACAAGAGTCAGTTGGAAAAATTCTATTAACCAGTATTTTTTGTAACAAGAAAGTAGATTGATAAAACAATGGATTGAGTGGTATATAAAATGTTTAACCTGTCAATTTTTTAAAAAGTTTTCTGACAGTTCTTAGAAAAGACAATTTCCTAAAACATAAAATAAGGCAAACTTTTTTATCGAAGCTTCCAGCAAAGAATATTTCCATCTAACTCAGAGCAAACTCATTTTAAAAACTTTCCCCAAAAGCCCCCAAAGAAAACTTACTGCTATTATAATTCGCCCACGCCTGAACATTCAACTGAATTATCTGTGGTAATGGAAACAGTGACAGCAGAGGTGAACAGGATTTAGACTTTATCTGCTTTTAGCTAATACATACTCTCTAACTTTGTCTCCCTTTCCATTTTAATCAATATTGGTTGACTTCAATTCAAAAACTCTTACACTCAACATCTAGTTTAGGCAGAAAAAGGAAGACAGTAAGAAAGAGGCAGCTGCCAGGCCCTAGGATAATCTATAAATTGAATAACTATCCCTCAAATTTAAATTTCTGACATTGTTTTATAAATTCAAATTTACAACCCATACATTATGTGTGCTTCTTTACAAAAGAATAATCTGTCAACTTTCTTCACATGGAAAGATTTTACAATACTTTTTTTAAAACCCTCCTCCAAAAATTACACATTTTTCTCCCTAGAATGTATCCACTATATAAAATAAGATTTTCTTATAATGGTTTCTTGAATAAACAAGAATTACCATAATCGATTAGGGGCATCAAGCAAAGAATTTCGACTTTTTTTTTTTTTTTTTTTTGTGACAGAGCCTCAGTTGTTGCTGTGGGTAGAGTGCTGTGGCATCACAGCTCACAGCAACCTCCAACCTCCAATTCCTGGGCTCAAGCGATTCTCCTGCCTCCACCTCCCAAGTGGCTGGGACTACAGGTACCCGCCACAACGCCTGGCCTTTTCTTGGTTGCAGCCGTTATTGTTGTTTGGCGAGCTCAGGCTGGATTCAAACCCACCAGCTCAGGTGTACGTGGCTGGTGCCTTAGCCCGTTGAGCCACAGGTGCCGAGCTGAATTCCAACTTCTTAAGTGAGAGTTATTGAGTAATGAGCCCTGTTGAGTTCCTGTTACCAGGATATGCCAACACTGAATGGGTGTCTTGCTTTCAGAGGTAACCATAAAATTCAGTCCTGAAACCAAGTCCCTGGTAGTTCAAAAAAACCCTTTCTTGTCCAAATTAGCACAGCACAAGCACTACAGCAATGTTGCTCAATCCTTCTTGAAGGTTCCCTGTAAAGCTTGTCTCCACCACAGCACCAGGAATTCTATACCAGTGCCTTATTTATCTCCTTGACCCTCCCAGCTCGAAGCAAGCTGCATGGTGTAAAACGGCCTGCAAACATCTATATGTCAGTTAAAAAACAGGGTAGGAGGTGAGAACCACACAGACGGGTGATTCTAAGCTTTCACTTAGAAAGTTCCACTTAACATGCCATTCGTATATATTGTTCCACACTATTTTAACCACTAGTAGTTTTCGACTGCCCTTGATCAAGATCATAAAGAAGTAATGCCTCTCAGCAGAATTCAAGAAAACCTGTCTTTATCAGATGTCTGAACAGCTCTTCACCACCAGCAGTCAAATAAGTCACTTTTAGAACTCCTGGTTTATAAGAGGCTAACGTAGCATCTTTAAAGAAATTGTGTGTGTGACTTAAAGCTTTAATCCAGAGATGCCTTCTTAATCCTTGAAAAAGTGAAATCCTCCTTCTAAAATTCTCAGGGTTCAGTACAACGGTTGCTCAAATCTCCCCCACCATCAATGTCATCATTCTAATACTACACTAATTCTAATGTTTAGGAGACCCTGGTGTAGGACGAATGTTCTCCCCAGTTGCTAAGCCTTCTTACATCACCTGTAAGGTGTGCTTTTCTTGACTTATTATTTCCGCCAAAATCTCAGCACAAACTCAGAGTCTAGACAGCTCTGTATCTCCAGAATACACAGTGCAAAGTATATTCTATGTAAAGAAAATCTGCTGCATTGCAAAAGTAAGAAGATTAGTTACTTAATGAGTTGACCATTTAAAATATGTCCAGTTTCTCAAACTGCAAAGAGCTCGTTTCAATTGGAATTATCTTTTTTTTGGAGACAGAGTCTCACTTCATCATCCGCAGTAGAGTACTACGACGTCATAGCTCAAACACTTGGGCTCAAGCGATTCTCTTGCCTCAGCCTCCTGAGTAACTGGGACTACAGGCACCCGCCACAATGTCCGGCTGTTTTTAGAGACAGAGTCTCGCGCTTGCTCACACTGGTCTTGAAGCTCTTGCTCAGGCTGGTCTTAAACCTGTGAGCTCAGGCAATTCACCTGCCTCAGCCTCTCAGAGTGCTAGGATTACAGGCCTGAGCCACTGAGCCCAGCCTTGGAATTATCTTTAAAAATGGACTTTTTATAACCATATTTTAAAAGAAAAAGTAACTATCAGACTAATGAATGAAAAATAAACAAATACCCTTTAACCAAGTAAATGAAACAGCAGCAAAAATCTGAATTAAAAGCAGATTCCTCCACCTTCAGTAACTAGTAACCCATCTGCTAAATCAGACAAAATCAAAAGTGAATCACAGACAATTTAATTTCAAAACAAGTATTATATGAACGCTTACCAGCACAGATCCAAATTTGTCTACGAAAATCTGCGAGAACTCATCACAGATGTAAGTAAATAAAACATCTATCTAAAAACGCAATATTTAGCAATGATAAAACATTTGAAACAGCAAAAGAAATACATCACAAATGAGCTCTCCTAATACTGCATTGGTATATAAATAAGTGTATCTTGCAGAAATGAGGTACACAAAATGCTAAGAAGCAGACAGTTTCAAGCAGGCGCCTAAAATGAAAACATCCACTCAAGTGGGAGCTGTGACGCCAACAAAGAGTTAAAGACGGAGGCTGGCTCAGTAATGAATGCTTAGTAAGTTTGGCCAAGGAATATCAAGTAGATAGCAGGGCTAGAGCAACTGCTAAAGGGATGACCTTCTTGAATCTCATTTGCATAGCAATGAGATGTCACAAAGGCATTAAGTCTGAAACTGCAATGCTGTTTCTAATCCAGGCTTTATTTTGTTGTGACATTAAGCAAACGGCTTTATAAAGTAAAAACAGAAATGATTCCAGCAGTCCCAGCAATGGGGAGGAGGGTGTTACACAGTGCGGATTATAAAATACCCTGGAAAACAGCTCTGCTGAAGAGCTACTAAATCAGTCTGCGAGCAAAACCAGCTGAAAAGAACTAGAAAATCATGACTGTTAAGGATAGTTCCAAAAGTGAGACCAGGTAAGTAAGTGGCTGGCTTTTGTCAACTGATAGATGTTATTTGAACCAAGAATAATGCAAGTTCACTCACAACAGACAAAATATGTCAATAGAATGAACCAAACTCTCTCCAAATATAGGTGCTATCAGGTTTCTGATGCAGAAACCTGCAATTACTGTTGGGGTGGGGAGGATCTTTTTGCCTTATTTTGTTTTGGGGAATTGTGCTTGCAAGCATTACTGTTCAGTTACTACTAAGGGAAAGTGGGGGCTTTTACCTCTGCCACTGAAGAAAGTAACTCTCTCTCAAAAAAAAAAAAAAAAGAAAGCAACTTCTTTTTAATAGGCTGGATTAAATCACACATACAGCCCAGGCTGTGAAAGAACAAGGAAAAACAGCATTGTAAGTCAAGCTTTTGTGTTACAAGCAGTTACAAACTGAAAAGCCATTCAACAAAATCTTGAATACTAAGCTCTATCTATATTTTTTTTTAAAAAGATGAAAATGTTTCCAAGCTTCAAATTCACGTTTCTTGCAGTTTTATGCATCAAATTCAAACCTAGTCACAGTGCAATTAAATGAAAAAAAAAATTTCCCTAGAAACTTTTTCCACGATACCATGAACATGCAACTTACCCAGTCATGGCTATTTCATTGCAGTAATTACCAAAAAACAGAAAGGTACCTCCTCACTGCTGTTATGCAGGCAGGCAAAATGTTGGCTGCCTATTACTCTAATTCCTGAACTGCCTTTTCCAAAGGTATAAAAAATAACTTGTACCTTAGTGAGTTTGGGGGAACCTCAAGTTATTCGCTCGACATTATGAATCGACTACTTCAGGCAATGAAATTAATATTTCAGCAAGCCATCTTCCATGAGAGAGGAATGACCTTGGACCAAGTAATAGGCAAGATGAGAAAAGCAAGGTCCAAACCAGGAGGTAATTATGATTCAAAGACTCTTTGATGCAAATAAGACCCCTAATCAAACTAATGCAGTTTTCCACATTTTATCTTCCATCTTTTTATTTACATTTAGCTGAGAAGCCAAAAAATCAGAAAGCAGCAAGTTTCTAACTTCCTAATACGACCTGTTCTGTGCAAGCACAGCCCTGGAGAACTAAGTGATGGTCATCTAGAAGCTAATAGCCTGTTCCCCGGAGTAACATGATGAGGACCCACAACAATTCTGAAGTTAGTTCCAGTAAGTGGTCAGTTACTGGGCACTGGTTAACGTCTCCACTTCCTTGGTGGTGTCACCCAGCCTGGAAGGGAAAAGATATTTCCAAGAGGGGTCCATGGGCACTGCCAGCTCTCTGAAGGCACTCCATTTGCTTCCTGCTGACCTGGGAGCACATTCAAGTTTTAGAAAATCAAACCAAATTTGGCAGATGATTTAAGGGGTATTATAAAATCTGAAAAGCTGGATGAGTCTTGAGAATCACTACAACTATGAGTAAGGCTCTGTACAGACCAGAAACTCAGAACCGCATTAAAAAATAAACAGTTGTTGGTGGTGCCTGTGGCTCAAAGGAGTCGGGCACCATCCCCATATGCCGGAGGTGGTGGGTTCAAACCCAGCCCCAGCCAGAAACCCCCAAAAAGGAAAAAGAAAGAAAGAAACAGTTGTGGGCCAAGAGGAGTCTTTTAGACAGAGTGGTAAAGAGCATAGGTTATGGATTTAGATAAACCCAGGGTAGAATCTTGACTCTGGGCTCAGCACCTGTAGCTCGGTGGCTAGAGCACCAGCCACATACATCAGAGTTGGCAGGTTCGAATACAGCCTGGTTCTGCCAAACAACAATGACAACTACAACCAAAAAATAGCCAGGTGTTGTGGCGGGCACCTGTAGTCCCAGCTACTTGGGCGGCTGAGGCAAGAGAATCACTTAAGCCCAGGAATTTGAGGTTGCTGTGAGCTATGATGTCACAGCACTCTACTGAGAGCAACATGGTAAGACTCTGTCTCCAAAAAAAAAAAAAAAAGAAAAGAAAAGAGTCCTGACTCTGACGCCTCCCAAACAATGCTGCCTTGGGCAAGTCACGGTCAGCTCTGTTCCTCGATTTCTTCATCTATAGAGATGACAATAGTACCTGTCCCACAGTTATTGGAAGACAAATGAGATAATACATGTAAAGCTCTCATCTATGTTAGGTGAAATTAACAAATGCAAAAATGAATGGAAAAAACTGCACATGGCAAAGTTGTAAATAAATGCAAGTTACTATTGTTATTAAGAATTTCTTTTTAATAGTCCCCTATCGATTCAATACCAGCTGCCCAGTAAGCAGTTTGGAGCTATTCTGCTTTTCAGAATTCTTCATCCACATTTCCTTTACTCACGTTTTCCCCATAAACTTTAACATCCTAATGGGAAAACTAGGATGATAAAAGCAGTGCTTGGTAATTACCATATGCACAGCATTGGCTCTACTCACTGTTACAAGATTGGACAAGTAAGTTCTCTAACTCATCCTAGGAAAAGTATTATATACTTCATTGCAGAATACCACTACAGTCAGCAGATGGCCGAGGTGACTGATACTCAGTGAGTGACATTCAGCAACCAGGTATGTAGCGCTTTTTCTAGGGCGAGTGCCTGAACTTAACTGTCTGACTCTATATACAAATAATTCAGGTTGGTTCTGTGCAGGTTTCTCAAACTTGGATTAACAGTAATTACAACAATGGTTCTTAAAGCCCCTGGAAAAATGAAAATAAAATCAGAAAGAGTTCCAGCCCCTTCCCCATCTCTAACACTCCAGGACGCCCTAAAAAAAGCAAGCAATCTAAGTTTGAAAAAACAAAACAACAAAAAATACCTATGCTTACTATGGAAACAAAATTTCAAGATACCCCCATTCTCTCTCCAAGCAGACTGTAAACTGTGATTCCCAGTGAGAAAATTCCAGAAGTATCTTTGAGAATACACACCGGATGCAACTTTCAGGGGGGCAATTTTTCTTAAAGATTCTAAGAAGAAAATGTAAAGTACCTTGATAACTAAAAGTTAAAATATCATTTAATGTTTAAATAAACACATTATGGAACAGGCTATAAAATTCACACATGCTGAAGAAAAACACTCAGCCCTCAAAAAAAATGCTCATGGCCTATCTTTGAGCTCTACTCCCAAATTCTGGGAGTATGAAATCATCCGCTTTTGCCAGTAGTGGGGTCGGCTACTTTTGCAAAGTCCTGGTTGTTAAAAAGAGCTTTAGGTTCAGGCATTGCCTGTGGCTCAAGGAGGAGGGCACCAGCCCCATATGCCAGGGCTGGCGGGTTCAAGCCTGGCCCCAGCCAAAAAAAAATTTTTTTTTTTAAAAAAGAGCTACAAGCAGGGCAGCACCTGTGCTTCAGTGAGCAGGGCGCAGGCCCCATATACCGAGGGTGGCGGGTTTAAACTCGCTCCTTGCCAAACTGCAAGAAAAAAATAGCCGGGCATTGTGGTAGGCACCTGTAGTCCCAGCTACTCAGGAGGCAGAGACAAGAGAATCACCTAAGCCCAGGAGTTGGAGTTTGTTGTGAGCTGTAATGCCACGGCACTCTACCCAGGGTGATAAAGTGAGACTCTGTCTCTAAGAAAAATAAATAAATAAATAAGAGCTTTAGGTTCAATCATGACCCTGTCACAGCTGCCCTAGGTCTGTGACCTAGGTTCCTAGCTGTATCTTTACCATGGCGACACCAACACAAGAGGCCATATGCAAAGAGCCTGATGCAGAAGATGGTCAGTAAATCGTAGTCACTTTCTTCCTCCCCAGCCCCATGTTCCCTTTAGGGTCTCGGAGATTAATGATACTTGGAACTCCACCAAACACCACCTGTACCTTCCCTTGAAAGTGCTCAATTATCTCAGCACTCCAAACCTGTACAGTAGCTCATTCATTCATCCACCGGGTAATGTTCATTGAGCATCGATTCTGCGGCAAGCATCCCTATGAGAGAAAGGGCTCAGGAGGCAAGGAAGGGTGGGTGTGCAAATACACCGTTCACAGACGACGTCTTCTGGGACAACAATGACTACACAGCTTTCTCAGCTGGAGGAAGGAGGGATGTGGTGGGAAAACGTGCTAGAGTTCTAGGTAACTCTGGTGGTTTAACGTTCTCTAGGACAGCGGGGGCCCCACTCAGGTCTCATTAGGAATATTAGTAACAACCAAAAGTTATTAGAAAGGCCAAGAAAAAGAAATAGAAAGCTCCCAGAGTCACCAAGTAGAAAGTACTGGAAGTTGGTTGCAGAGCGTCACCTCCACAGCCTGACCATTTGCTGCCCTTCCAGCTGAGTAGTAACATGGACCTTTCCACGTGGACGCAGCGCACAGACCACTCCAGCCTGCCCGGAAATCTGCATGGAAGCAAAGGATCAAAATGCCCTTTTATCTGAAGAACTCTAAATTAACTCTCTGCCTTTTTAATTACTCCCAATTACTTTCCCACTATTTATAAGGATTTTTTTTTGCATAACAAAAACCAACTCTAATCAATATATGCAGTATATCCCAGCTGATTAGTGTAATTCTTGCTCCACCATGGTGCTGGAACTGTGCCAGTCTTACCTACCACACAATTAAATGTCTGGTAATGCCTGCTGCTACCCAGCAGGCCTCATGAGTTAATAAGGAAAAAACGGGATTTACTTTTGCCTCTCCCAGCCCCTGTGTGCCCTCTCTCCCTCTCATCTGCTTACTAACACGCACAAAGTGTGCCTGGAGAAATAAAGGCTTGAAACAATCGCATAAACCTAAAAGGCACAGGAGCATGAAAAAAGGATCTCCAAAGTCTAACTCATCATCTTCTCGTTTTGGCAAATCCTTCCAGAAATACGACATCCCTCTTCCCATCCCTGATTCCAACCCACGCTGAACGGTGAGCACATTCTCACGACAGGAGAGACTCTGTCATCTAGACTCACCTAAATCCAATATTATGAATTATGTCCAGTGTTACCTTCAAGCCAATTTTCAGTAAACACAAATCACTTAATAAGAAATTAAGAGCATTACACATTTCTAATGCTCCCATGGATTTGGTATTAATGAGATTGTGTTTATTAAGCCCAACAGAATAACAAAATGTCTAAAAGACAGACGTAGCCTTTTCCAGTTTCCATTCACTCAAGAAAAATAGTTATTGGACATTTTTTTGTAATAACATTCCCAAGACACACACTTATTCACATGTTATTTTACGAGCCTGCCCCTCAAATAATACATACAGTACAGTGTAACTGAAAAATAAAAAAAAGTGACTTGAAGTTTTTAAAGACCTGCATTTTAATCTACGCTATTACTAACTGCCAGGTAAGTTTCAACATTGATTTATAAACAGACAAACGTTACTGTACCAGACACTGTCCATCTGAGCCTTGCAGCAAGATTCTCTTGCCCACAATATTCAGAACCAGGTAAGTGGCACCCCTGGAAACCCCCATGTTTCAACGTACACAGGAAACCTCAATCCCTTATGAGGTGTGTTGACTTTGACTTAGTGTTATAAGAGTTAGAGCACAGGTATTTGTAAATCATTTAATTTTTAAATATAAATTAGAAAGGCTCCCAGGGTGCTCACAATAACAACGTTCTTATGAACTCTATGCTTTCTTGAGATAGAACTCAGCACTGAATTATGCTCCTACATCTAGGATTTCACCTTTAACTCTGAACATCAAACTCCATAATAAAGTACCACTAGGTACAAAATTTCTCTATCAAATCTTCCTTGAAAATAAAGTGGTACGGATGACAGGTGAGCAGACATAGATATGTACTCAGTATATCTTCTTGGTGTCTTCATCACACTAAGAACTTCCAGGAAAGAGCCAGAGCTTTGACAAAGCAGACCATCAAGAATCAACATCCGGAGTGCAGTGGTTACAGTGCCAGCCACATACACCAAGGCTGGCAGGTTCAAATCCAGCCTGGACCAGCTAAACAACAATGACAACTGCAATCAAAAAATAGTCGGGCGTTGTGGCAGCTATTTGGGAGGCTGAGGGAAGAGAATGGCTTAAACCCAAGAGTTTGAGGTTGCTGTGAGCTGTGATGCCACAGCACTCTACCCAGGGTGACAAGTGAGACTCTATCTCCAAAAAAAAAGAACCTGAGTATATGTGCCTAGAGGAACTTTCTTCCAATTAAAAAATGTAGATGTCAAAAATATTACAGTCCACTAGTACCAGGATTATAATGCAATCCTAATTCTTCACAGGGACATTTTTTGATATTTGTTCATAGATGCTCAATTGTTAAAAATTATTAGGCTGGCGTCTATAGAAGACTAAAACTGGACCCACACCTTTCACCATTAACTAAGATAGACTCTCACTGGATTAAAGATTCAAACTTAAGACATGAAGCTATAAAAATACTAGAAGAAAGTGCAGGGAAAACTCCTGAAGGAATCGGCCTGGGCAAATATGTTATGAGGAGGACCCCGCCCTGGGCAATTGAAGCAGCATCAAAAATACACTAGTGGGACCTGATCAAACTAAAAAGCTTCTGCATAGCCAAGAACACAGTAAGCGTAGCAGGCAGACAGCCTTCAGAATGGGAGAAAATATTTGCATGTTATGTCTCTGACAAAGGTTTAATAGCCAGAATCCACAGAGAATTCAAACCTATTAGCAACAAAAGAACAAGTGATCCCATCTCGGGGGGGGCAAAAGACTTGAAGAGAAACTTCTCTAAAGAAGACAGGCACACGGCCTACAGACAAATGAAAAAATGGTCACCATCCTTAATGATCAGAGAAATGCAAATGAAAACTACTTTGAGATATCATCTCACTCCAGTAAGATTAGCCCACATCACAAAATCCCAAAACATAGATGTTGGCGTGGATGTGGAGAAAAGGGAACACTTCTACACTGCTGGTGGGAATATAAACTATTATGTTCCTTTTGGAAAGATGTTTGGAGATCACTTAGGGATCTAAAACTAGACCTGCCATTCAATCCTTCAATTCCTCTACTAGGTATATATCCACAAGACCAAAAATCACTTTATAACCAAGGTATTTGCACCAGAATGTTTATTACAGCCCAATTCATAATTGCCAAGTCATGGAAGAAGCCCAAGTGCCCATCAACCCACAAGCAGATAAATAAATTGTGGTATATACACCATGGAATATTATGCAGCCTTAAAGAAAGATGAAGACTTTACCTCTTTCATGTTTACCTGGATGGAGCTGGAACATATTCTTCTTAGCCAAGTATCTCAAGAATGGAAAAAAAAGTATCCAAATTACTCAGCCCTAGTATGAAACCAATTTATAAGCACCCACATTTCCATATGAAAGTTATAACCCAACTATAGCCCAAGATGAAGGGGAAGAGGAGGGGAAGGGGAGGGAAGGGGAAAATTAACTATTAAGAAAAAAGTTAATAATCACAGACTCAGTGCCTATAGCTCGGTGGTTAGGGCTCTGGCCTCATACACTGAGGCTGGCTGGTTCAAACCCAGCCCAGGTCTCCTAAACAACAATGACTACAACTACAAAAAAAAAAATTATATATTTATATTTATATATATATAGGCAGGTATCATGGCAGGCTCCTGTAGTCCCAGCTACTTGGGAGACTGAGGCAAGAGAATCACTTAGGCCCCAGAATTTGATGTTGCTGTGAGCTGTGACACCTGCGGACTCTACCCAGGGTGACATGGTGCGACTCCGTATCAAAAAAAAGGTTAATCACCATCCAAGTTGAATATAAACAAATATGGTCATTCAATTTTAAATATTAAACACAGGAAGATCTAGCACGAATAAGAGTGGGTGACCAAAGATTAATATTGTGCCACTGAGCCCCAGGAATGATGGCCCGTGGGGAGAGATACTAACTTATGCCATTTCAGCACATGGCACTTGGTAAGAGTGCTGTAGGAGCATTACACAGTGTAGGGACCTCAGTGCAGAGATACAAGAGAATCAGGAGGGGAGGTTGGGTTTAACCCAGATCTTAGGACAGCCTAAGAGTCTAACCAGTGACACTGGGAGTTGGGAGGGAAAACACAAAGGGTACAATCAGCAGAAGGGCGGCAAAGCCCAAGGAAGGCTGAGAACGCCTGTGGGACCAGGGACTCTTCTCGGGCGCTCCGAAGACTGCAAGTGGAAATGATCCCATGGAGAATCTTCATAACAGAGCGGACCCTGTCGGAAGGGTGAGGCTAGGCTTACCTGGCATGGTCTGACCACCCAGAAGTCCTTAAACTTTAACATCTCCTTCATTATTTCCATAAATTAGGTGAACATTTCTACCTTCTCTAACTCCAAACTCTTCCTCCCCTTCCAGCTTCCTCTCTGAGGCTTTTCCTCAAAGCATTACCAAGCGAGAAGGGTGAACCCTCACTCTCGCTGTATCATATATTTGAAAAATATATATATTTCCAACGTGTATCCACTCTTGCCTTTCTTTTAAAACTTTGGTATCCACGGAGGCCAAGCACAGTGGCCTGCGCCTATAATTTCAGCACTTGGGGCTGCCCAGGCAGGAGTGTGGCTTTAGGACGGGAGTTCCAGACCAGCTGGACAAACGTAATGACACCCATCTCTACAAACAAAATTTATTTTTATTAGTCATGTCTGATGGTGCACAATGGTAGTCACAGCTACTTGGAAGGCTGAGGTGGGAAAATTGCTGTAGCCCAGGAGTTTGCAGTTGCAGTGAGCTATGATTGTGCCACTGCACACAGGTCAGCCTGGGTTACAAAGTAAGATCAAGTCTAAGCAAACAAACAACAACAACAACCACCAAGAACACTGATATACAAAAATTTAAATTTAAAAAATAAAATAAGGATAGTGGCTCAAAGGAATAGGGTGCCAGGCCCCTATGCCAGAGGTGGCGGGTTCAAACAAAGCCCTGGCCAAAAACTGCAAAAAAAAAGAATAATAATAATAAAGTAAGGATAAACAAAATATTCTTTATAAGATTATTAGCCACAGGTTCTGTTCAAATGAACAATAAATTTTCCCTAATTGAATGCATTTAAAATGCGATTTGAAGTGTGATTTACACTCAACATTTTAAAACACACCTATTGTGTAAGAGCAATCTAGGTTTATTCACTTTGATTATTGTAGTAATCATTGATGAGATGTCTGAAAGTGGCAAATCTCATAAAATATCTACATCTCCCTCTTTCTCTTTGAAGAGAAAGTATCATGTTATTAATCCTACCTATTTAACAAAAATATACAGACTATAAATCAAATAGAATGTGTGCACTGTTGAATATAACTTGGGAATAAAGTGATTAGCGCAAGTAATTACACATACAAAATCTCCACTTCCAAAGTTAAAAAAAAAAAAAAAAAGATTATCTAATTATTGGATAATTCAAAGAGATCTAGGAAATTGATCTGGCCATATAATATGTTTTGTCTTACGTTTCTCATTCAATTATTCAATTGCCTGGATTGCCTAATTTCCTCATTTTAGTAGTTGTTGGCTGAATACAAATGCAAGGCTGTACCCCTGTTAATCCAGGGCCTTCCAAGCAGATGATGTCACTTCAATTCGCCACTGTACAGACTGAGGGTCACCAACTCATTATGTCTTTTTTTACTGTTTGTTTAGGTAAACACCATTCGGCCCAGAAAGCTAACTTTTGAAGGGTCAGACACCACCTTTTTTAATATGCTCCATGCAAAATCAATCAAAGGTAATAAGAGCACTCTTAATACACTTTTGCCAAAAAAAAGACATGAACTTAAAGAACCCAGGACGTGCCATCGGAAAGACTAACAATGTCATGTGTACTCAGTTCAACCAGACTGTGAATGATCTGCTGTGTCTACAGGAAAGATGGAATGCTAGATTACTTACAACATACCTAGGAAGATGAGGAATTACAGAATCTTATAAAACTAGCTGTTTCACATTAATACCCAGGCAGGAAGCAGCCAAAATTTAAATTACAAACAGGTAGAGACAAATCTTCCAGGATTCAGTGAACCACGCTTCTCTCTTCCTCACTTGTCAACATTCCCAAGTTATCTCCTTACTAATTGAAGTACATTCTGGCTTTTATAATTATCAAACACAGCACAAAAAGAAATACATCCCACAACAAAAATATTTTTTAAAGAAGAATTTTCCAGTCTCCCCGTAGGATTGGAAACTTTTTCATGCCAACAAGCGGAAATAAAAGGAATTTGTACAACTAGACCATCAACCAAAAATCTGAAAAGAATGCCAAAAAAAAAAAAAAATGCATTTAAATGTAAATTCTGCATCAGGTAACTGTAATATAAAACCAATGGTTACAACGATGAAATTATTCTCGCAAATTACTTCTAAGGTGCTAGAGCAAAAATTCCACAATGATAGTTCTACTCCCAACCCTTATTTTTCAGAGGTACTAAGCTTTGCCTGATGCTTGGGTGATGCTTCATAATGTTTACAAGATAGAATGTGCTCACTGCAGGGGAATAAGCATCAATGCAAGAAGCAGTATCATCCTAATCAGTTGCAATGTCAAAAAAACAAACAAAAAGGCAAACATCACTGAAGTCAAGAAGCATAAAATGGCAAACAGTCAAATTCCAACAGCTAAAAAGATCCAGGCTACTATGAGCTTTTAATGAGTGAGACGTGCCATGAGAAAAGAGACCTTCTGTCAATAAAGCCAAATCCTTGTTCACTAATTAAACCATCTTCTACAGCGTCTGAATAAGTAGACACCGGACTTCAACATTTCTTAATTATATGCAATTCCAGGCATATTTTTCCATTTAATTGACATTCTGAAATGCCTTTACAGGCCTATCAGATAGGTACCAAATTCTCCAGGGCAATTTCCACACACTTCTGAATTCTGATTTATCTGATTGAAATTGTTATTAGGAAATCTTTTTTTTTTTTTTCAAGTATGGGAATGATTCACACCCCTCTATCCATAATACTGGTGATGTGAAAATCCTTTGCATTTGACCCACTTCCATGTATACATTTCTCTGCAGTGAGGTTGTCCTCAGCAAGGCCAATCTCATGAAACTGTAGCTTCAGCATCCAGCCTGGCATGGACCTGCCGCCTGAATCACACAATATACTACTCAACCAATCACAGAAGTAACTGCCATTATTTAGTCACCACCTAGAGCCAAAGAGAATACCATACCACAAAAAGATTCCAGATGTACAAAGTATTAATCACACAGACCAAAAAAAAAGTCACATGTAATAGATGCTCCATGTTTCAAAAAGGACTAAGCCGCTTCTCTTGGCAAGATGTAGCCTCATTCTGCTTTTGAAGAACACACATACAAACATATAAGTTTTGTTTGACAGAAAAAAACTGACTTTTTTGTCGTTAAGGACATTTGTCACTAAATTTAATTTATCATCTTCATCTGGCATATCATCAGATATTTAAAAGTGTTAATAATGTTTAATGATATTAAGTTAATATTAATAATTTGGGGTTTATATCCAAATGTGAAACATCAATAACTACAGCAGAGTGCTCACTTTTTAATCTTTGACAGTACTAACAAGGTTATAATTTTTATCAGATTCTTTGGAATTTAATTTAGTTGAAGTCCTGAAATTACAATTAAACAAACTTCAGTTAACCTTTCGTTTTTGTACTTCTTCATTCAACTGCTCAGCTTATCTCTGACATCTCAAAAAAGAAAAGAAATAATAACGGAAATATTATTTGCAACTGTTCTACAAAGTACAAGCATTAACAAGTCACAGTGAACTTTCGAGGTAAAAATTTTACCCTTTTCACTTAGATTCTGGAAGCTAAGAAGCTAAGTGTTACTTTGTCTACCACTTGCTTGACTTTTTTTAAATGTTAAAAACCAAGCAACAGGCAAGGCGGTGCTCACACCTGTAATCCTAGCACTCTGGGAGGCCAAGGCAGGTGGATAGCTTGAGCTCAGGAGTTCAAGACCAGCCTGAGCAAAAGCAAGACCCTGTCTCCACTCAAATAGAAAAACTGAGGCAGGAGGATCACTTGAGCTCAAAAGTTGGAGGTTGCTATGAGCTATGACGCCATGGCCTCTACCCAGGGCAATAGTTTGAAACTCTGCCCTCCCCCTGGAATAAAAAAAAAAAACAAAAAAAAAACCAACAGGGACAGGAGCAATGGGCTGATGTCTGTAATCCTAGCACTCTGGAAGGCCAAGGCAGGTGGATTGCCTGAGCTCACCAATTCAACACCAGCCTGAGCCAGACAGAATCCTCTCTGAAAATAGCTGGGCGGTGTTATGGCAGGAGCCTAAGGTAAGAGAATCACTTGAACCCAAGAGTCTGAAGTTGCTATGAGCTATGATGCTACTGCACTCTACAGGGGGCAACAAAATGAGACTGTTTCAAAAAACAAACAAAAAAAAAGACCAAGCAACAGACCTAAGTGCTTAGTAACTGAACAACAAAACACCTCACAAATTCAGAGATTTCTATGCCAAAGCCAGTCAATCCAGAGATTCACAACTAAGACTCAAGCGTAAGAAGACAGAATAATACACCACATGTGCCCTGTGCACGCTCCCATACACATTCAAAAAGTCTCAAAGTCTTCTTTGAACTTGGGCAGTGAGGAACCACAAAAGGATAGTGGAGAAAAGACTTGTATAAATTCTGGAGTCTTCTCAAAATTGTGAACAACGTTCTGTCAGCCTGTTTGGCCTGTCCCATGCTTATATGCTTCCACAAGGGAGCTCTGCCCTTCTCCTAAGGAAATGGAGGATTTAATTAATTTTACATACATTAGGGCTTCACGAAGAATTATTAAATTGGATTATATTCACTTTATCCTCCTCCTGAAAGTTTACTCCAGCTTATACTCATCTCTCCCTCTTCCTCAGGCCCTTGCTCACTGACATTCTTTTGTCAGTTAATAAATACTGTCATGAGTTGATTCCCAACTGTGCACATATGGGAATGTCTCATTTTCCCAACAAAACAGCAAGCAAACAGAAGCAATTGGTATATTTTACTGTTCTTTGCATCTTGCCTACTACCTTATAAAAGAGGTAGATTCAGTAAATATCCCTGAAAAGAAATTTAAAAGAAACATATTTTTTTAAAGGTAAAAAAGGAGAAAAATAAAATAGAGAAAGGCATTTTAAAAGAAAGAAAGTTAAAAAACTTAAATCCACATGACTTTATAGAATTTTGAAAAAGGATGTTAAAGAATTAAACAAATTTCCTTTATTAAGAATCTATGATTCACAGTCCTAGAACCCTGAAAGCTCAGAAAAGTGAAATAATAAAGTCTGCTCCCCGACCCTTTCAGGACCCCTAGATGACTTTTCTGCATCATATGTAAAAGTCTGCAAGGCAACACCTTTATAATCCATAGTCCAAGGAGGGACAATCTTGCCATCGTCCCCACACCTCCTCTGGCATATCAATTTATATATCCCTATGCAGTGAAGACCACTGCCATGCTAGTAAATCCATTCTCAAGTTTCTATCCCTTCCACTTAATAACAACAAAAGTCCAATTCTAAAATAGTCTAAAAAATTAAAACTAACCTGGGAATACCATGCCAATTCTGAGCTGTTAGAATGGGTCATTTGTCACTGTTACATGTAACTGATAGCCTGTTTTGGTCGACCAGAAACTTGCTTGAAGCCACTAGACAAGTGTCAAATAAGTTCTCAATAAATTAAATCTGTGGCATTAAGCTGAATTTCTTTTTAAAGGAGAAGCTAGCTTTCCTAAATATTCTTGGGGAAAAACACTGGAGAAAAGGAGGCAATGTAAAAAAGAAAGAAAGAGACCTTATGAAAGAAGTGGATACTCTGCAATTGACAGAATTGTGAAGCTATAGGATTAAAATGGCCAAAACAAAGAAAAGATACTTAGTTTCAGAGATTTCCTGATGACAGTTACTACACCTGGAGATCCTCATGGAAGTCGGATATGAAACATGGCCCCTACCCTCATCTTGGGTAGGATGAGGCTGCTAATGACGTTTTCAATTAATCATCAGCTATCAAAAAAAGTGTGGCAGAAAATTTTGCCAATGAGCAAAGCTATAGACAGAGGGGTTTTTTTTTCCTTTAATATTTTTAAGATTATGTGGAAATCAGACACCATCTTACCTGCAGGTAGAAATGAGGCAGGGCACAAACCTTTCTCTCTAAGTCTTTCAGGTCCCTTTCTTGTAAATTTTCATTCCAACTTTGATATTTGCTACTATCAGTAAAGACAAGGGTTCATCAATAGCCTTTCCCCAGCAATCAAAGGAAATCAATTAGAATGGACTAGCCCACCTGATCCCATCAGAGAATCTCTACTAAAGGCTCCTGCAGAAGAAAAAACCTGGACAGGACCCATAATGGAACTCATCAACTATCCCCGATATTATACTTTTCTCTCTTGCCCCAGAGGAAAAAGCCCACCTCCCAGTTAAGGAACAGCACAGCCAACGTGGTCCTTTTTGCTTTGTGAGCTATAGCATAACAACCCCACAGCTGTGGGGACCCTGCTCAGACCAGAGGGTGATGGCTAAACACCCTCTCCTCACAGGTAACTGCTTGCTTCTTTCGATTTGACATAAGTCATCAGCCAGCCTAGTGCGGGTCATTCTGCACCCTATGAAGAAAGCAGGGTTGATAACATAACGCCTCACATGGGGCTGTTGCTTCCCCCAACGCTGGGGGCTGGCACAATAATAACCACAGAGCGCACGGGTCAGTGGCATCCGATGTTTATTACAATTTATTGGTACTCATTTCGTTTCTGAGTAGCTCAGCACAACTGTAATTGCTAGTTAACTGACAGACTGGGTCCTGACTATTGAAAAAAATCCCCCAGATGACTCTCTCAGGAACCAGAATAAAAAAAATATTGAAAAGAATACAGAGAGATTTGATAGCCAGTTGCAAACACTGGCTGTGAAATCCCTGCGGTGCCCGAGTTCTGATCTCGGAGCCAGCTGCCTTTCCTGTGTGGTTCAGATACGAAGACGTTGTAACTGGACAGTTCTGGGAACTTTCTCATCCCAGGGCGCGGCGCATACAAACTGGGCCCCACATCACGTTCACGCATTGTCCAAGTTCCAAAAAGGCAACAGAGGACTCATGATTGAGTGTCAGCATTCGGCTTAATTCTAAGAGACAACTTTTCTCCTTGTGAAATGACTTTTAAAACCCTTCCCCCACTCTGAGCCTGTGAGATAAAAAAGCACATCAAAGAGCTAAAGTTATTATGCATTTTTCTGCCTTTGTTTCTTGGCGCCCTGGTTTTCCCGGCTGTGTTTTATCCTCCTTGTTCAACTGCCCCAATTGAGGAGTAAGCACTACAAGGAGAAAGCAGGCAAACGCGGTTGGCTCTTTGCAATCTCCACTATTCTGCAGAATCTCCATCACCTCTCCCTGGTCTCTCCTCCAACTCCGCCGTGCCTTTCCTTCCCTGATTCAAATCTCCTCGCCACTTGAACATCACCAGCGTTGGATAAACGCGAAGAGCGAAGTCCAGGGCCGGCGGGTGGAGAAGGGCCCCGTGCGCGCCTCGGAGCTCCATTCCTAGTGGCGGGCTTCCCTCTCCGCCACCTGAATTCGCCTCTACATCGGGCAAAGTCGTCTGCACAGTTTCTAGCCCGTTCTCTGTCTCTCTGCTTTTATTTCATCTCCGCCCCGCGAAACCAGAGAATCTAATCCTAGTAACAAAGCCAGGGGCGCCAATCCGCCGCGAGGAACCGGCCGGCCAGCTCCCCGCCGCCTTCCCTCCCACCACCCGCCTCGCCTTTGCAGGAGAAGCCTCAGGGCCAGAAAATTAGCGTGTCCGAGGCGAGGAGAGGAAAAGCGGCGGAAGGCAAGTGGCCCGGAGTGGTTTGGGTTTTCTTGTTTATGTGTGCCTTTTAAAGATCAAGGCCCCACAGATAGGAGCCTACGCTGGTGCAGCCCCGGGCCGCCGAGACCGCGCGCCCCTCCCCCCGCGCGCCCTCCTGCGTCTGGCGGGGCCGGGCGGGTGCGGGAGCTGCGCGCTGGGTTGTCTGACACTTGTAAATGGAAGTGGGATCCAACTTGGAAGACAAACGCGCCGGAGTCTGGGGGCGGGAGCAGGGGGGCAGGGGAGAGGTGGAGAAAGGACTTCCAGCATTAGCGCGGTCCCCGCGTCCCTCCCTCCCGCCGCGGCTGCAGCAGGTTCTCCCAGACCCGAAGCGGAGCCCCAGAGGGCGCGCGAAACGCGGTCGGGGGCGGCGAGAGCCACCGGCCGCCCGCGCTCCAGGCTGCCGGTGCCTCTGCATCCCGGGAGCCTCTTCTTGTCTCTCATGGCCTTCTTACGGGTCTCTGCAGCCTCCCTACCCCCCTAATCCATAACGGGGACCCCTTCTTCGCTCCCTGGCTTGCGCCCATTATTACATGGAGCGGCGGCCTCAGGGTGCCACCCCCAGCCCACCTGCACCGTGCGAGCGCCCTCCTTTTCTCTCATCCCGGGCAACCCCAGCAAATCCCTTCGCTCGCAGCCAAACTCTGGCCACTCCCGCATGTTTGGCCGGAGCGCACCCCAGTCCACGAAGAAGGAAGAGGCAAAAAAAAAGTGAATAAAAGTTTGCTTTCCGTGATGCCTAAGCGTGGTCAATGTTTAACATCTCGGAAATGATGAAAGTCAGCCAGAGGAGAGCGGAGGGAATTCAGACCACAGCACTACTAAAAATACCCGGGCTCGCCACCTCGCGCAAGCCGGCGGGCCAGATGCGCTGTAGCTCAGCGACTCCCACTGGCGGAATCCTCCAGCTTACCGTGCACCGCGCAGGACTCTCCAGGCCACCTCCCCGGCTCCCCGCCCGCGATCCTCAGCCCGCTACCCCGATGTGCCCGGGAGAGGGGCCACGCAGCACCGCCCGAGAAGGGGGCCGCAGCTGGTGCGTGCAGCAGTCCTGCCCCCAACCCGAAGAAGGCTGCGCCCCACACCCCCAGCGCGATCAGACCCGCGCCGCTTTCTTTTCAAAGACAAGCAGCCTTCCCGCACGCCCGCCAAAAACCATGCAGTCTCGCAAAGCAGTCGGCTTCCCTCTCCCTTTCAAGATAAAACGGTCTTTCCTCAGGGCCGCTCCGCAGAGGTGGTCGCGCCAGTCCAAGAACCGCTGCCATCCAGCACATCTCACCCACCCACAGCCCGCGCTAGCCGGAGCCAGGCGAGAAGAAAGGACCCCAGACAAGGATCGCTTTCCCCTTCCTGGTGAAAGCGGAGGGTGAGCCCCCCACTGTGTGCGGCGTCTCTCCGAGCGGCAGCTCCATTGAACCTCGGGGTCTCCCAAGTGCATCCATTGGCATCTGAACATCCCCGGGGCGTCCGACAGGCACCGGTTACCAAGCAGGCTCGCCGCACGCCCGAGCCTTCTCATCCACCTGCAGTGGGAAGCCGGCGCCCGGGCATGGGTGCACGGATCTGCAAGCCCCCTCGCAACCCTCCCCAAATCCTCAGCCCCAGTCTTGGCCAACTCTCCGCGTAAACCCCGGGTCCCGCCGCAGGGCCGAGAGTCTCTATCCTCCTGCTCGCAGCGGCGGCGCCCAGGCAGTAACTTTACAAGGTGAAAAGTTTCCCCCGCGCTCTGCCTGCTTTCGCCTCCCTGAGCCCACCTAGCAGCCCATCAGCTCCAGGCAGGCGCGCGGCTGCCGCTGCACCAGGCAGCCAAATCATCACTCTAGCATCCCCACGCACCCTTGCCTCCGCCGGCGATCTGCAGCTCCACCGGCACCTCCCCCGCGGTCTTCCTCGCCGGGAAACCGTGCTCAGGGCGAGCCGGCCGCCGCCGCAGTGCCCGCCGCGCGCTCTCCTAACAGCAGCCCCGGGACCGGGGCCGTGAGCAGCGCGGGTGCTCGGGCCGCCGCCGCCGCCGCCGCCTGGGGTTCGCAGGCGGAGGACAGGAGCCAGCAGAAGGAGAGAAGCAGCACGAGGAGAGGGCCGGGGCGAGATCCCGAGCCGCAGCCCGGAGCCCGGCGCAGCCTGCTCGGAGGAGCGCCGGCTCCCGCGTCTGCTCCGAGCTGCCGCCGCCTGGCCGCTCCGGGCGCCCCGCCACGGCCGACGCCGACGCGCCGCCAAGCCCCTCTGCCGTCTCCCCCTCTCGCTTCCCTCGCTCTGTCTCCTCCTCCCAAACCGCGAGCGAAAAGGGCGAGGGGGAGAGCGGCCTCGGCGTCGGGGAGGACTCGCGATCTCGGAGCGCGGCGCGCGGAGAGGGGGCGCGCGGGCGGGGCGGCGGCGAGGGGAGGGCGCTCCCGGCGCCGGGCTGCAAGCGGCACTAATTTTAGAGCTCCAGGCTTCCTCCTGCCCCCCCTCGGGGCTCCGGGTAACGCCAGCGAGCTTTCCTGCTGAGGGCAGGGCGCGGGGCCGGCCTCGGCGCTCTCACCCCCAGCGCCCCGTCCCAGTCGGCCAGCGCACGTGCTACCTCCCGCGGGCAGAGGAGGAAACTGAGGCACATCGAGGTTAAAGTGGCTTATCTAAGTCCCACGGCTAGTCGGTAGCGTGAAGATTAAACCATCAACTGCTGTGCATGGGAACTGAAAATGCGTTTCCGTGTCGGGGCGCCTACCGCTTTCCCACACATTATTTTTAGACTCCAGGGTCATCCTTTTATCTTGTGAGGGAGGGAATTAGATTTAAAAAGGTAACGCGACGCAATCTCTTCCATCCTCACCTGCACCCAAAATGGTTTTAAACTTTTCCCTTCTGTCGAAATGGAGGAGAGGTGCTGGAAAGACCATTTGCAATTCCAGCCTGTCAGTCCTGTTCTGGTCACGGCTGCACCCCCCCGCACGCGTCCTAGGCCGCCCTGACCGCACAGTCCCCCACCCCAGGCCCACCCCACGCTGCCGCCGCGAAGCCCACGCCAGTCCCCTGCCTTGTGTATCCTCACACTTGGCCTTTCTTCCCCACATAGCAGAGTCGGCCTTAACCCACCTACACACACGCACGCACGCGCGGGACTCTCAGCTGTCCCCCTGGCAGCCTGCGCGCTGCAAACCGGCACATTGCCTCGGATGCTCTGTCCCAGCAGCCTCTCCCTACTTCAACCATCAGCAAGGGGCAGGGGTGCTCAGGGCCTGCAAATCTCTTCCCTAGAGAAAATTGTTACTTTTTTTAACCATGAAGTTCTCTCTGGAGAGTATGTAAGGGTTGCTACTAATGAGATCTGTGCTCGTCGCTACAGCAAAGCCCTTCGAACAGCCAACTGGTTTACCTTTCGGACCTTCCAGCTTCCATCCTGGGGCTTCTTAATCTCAGACAGGCCCTGTCACTCTCCGTGCGTGGAAAGTTCCCCTTGAAACCCTCCAGCAGTCTTGACTGCCCGTTAAGCACCAGCATGCTCTGGTCACTCTGCCCTGAGAGTTTAATGTGAATAGTAATGTGCAGTGACGGCTCCCCATCCGTCAGCTAATCCGGAGGTGACAGGCACCATGCAGGATGTTTCATCAGGGCTTCAGTGAAGGCCAGAGACAGGTCTGGAGTGGGGGAACCACCAGCCTCCCACAGTCCTAGGAAAACTTACCCGCCCTCCAGCATGTTAGCATTTGAATAATTTGCATTCTGATTTTATTTCTGTTCAGCTTTCTCAGGCATTAAAAGTTTATTGTCATATGAATGTGTCCTTGGCATGGCATTTTCCTTGTGGCTAACAGAACGCAGCTAACTTTGCATCAAAGGTTTTAATGAATCAATGCATTTCCCACCTGAGTGCTTCTGCAGCCGTGCTGTTACAAGTTGGCTCCTGCAACCAGGCACTTTGAGTAGAGTCAGCTGGTGGTTGTTTGGCCACTGGGATACTCAAGAAAGGAGCGTTGGCCCGGATGCAGGGCAACTTCCACCTTCGCGCCTGGGAACAGTGCCAGGTGAGTGGAGGGGTGGCCCCTGCCGCTGCTGGGGTGCTGCTGGATTTCAGCCCCTCCAAATGTTCTCTTATGCCTTGGAGGTGCTTTACAGATAAATACAGAAATCTGTCTAAATTTCAGCTCCCCCTTCCCTAGGCAGCACATAGATAATAAACAGTCTCCATTTCCAGGGCAGACATAAGGCACTATAGCCCATGGCTAAGAGGCTTCCTACAAGGATGGTAGGAGCCATCCTTTATCCAGGCGCATCCTTTATCCAGGAGCACACCTCTCTCGTCATTTCAGATTTGCATAGCACTTAGGAGTCACCTGCAATGATTCTGATTGCATGAGAAGATCATTTTATGACTTTGAAAAGTGCCTATCATGTGCCAGTATTGTGGAAGGCCCAGAATTGATAAAACAGTGAACTTCAGGACAATAGAGAATCTATTTGTCATGCTGACATTTCTATTCCTGCACAAGGCCTGGCACAATAAATATTAGTAAATATTCCATGAATATTCAAAGAATGAACAAATGATAAAAGCCCCAGAATCTTCTCTTAAATCCAATGAGTCTGCTATATAAATGAAGCTAAAAAATGAAAAAAGCATAAACCTAAAATAAAATCTTGCTACTTTCTATATCACACCTTCCATACACCACTTCAAAATCCTCCAGGCCAGTTATTCTCAACCGGTGTGCCTGAGCAGGCAGGTAGACCGTTAGAGGACCTTAGGCATGCCATGAAAATTTTAAAAAGCATTAATTATTTCTGAAAGAAGTTCAAAGCACACTAAGGATTTTTACTTTTGTCTTTTAAATCAACATAATTGAAATGTGACACTGAAGTTTAACTATAGGTTCAAGTGTGCCATGAGATAAAAAAGTTTGACAAACGTTGTTCTGGGCCTTACCTGTCCCTTTTAGCTGCTACAGGGGCAGCCAGTTCTAAATGGTCTTCAATTACCTTTATGTAGGTAAAATTTGATAGTTCTTCCTTCACCTAGACCTCTCTTGCATCTTACTTCCCTCCCAGAGCTTTTTGGTTGAAGTTTCTTCCATATGAACTAAAACCTAGACATATAAGTGAATAAACACCCTCTCGGCAATCTTTGACTAACAGGAGATGGGAACTCATGGAAAAAATGTTGCCCTCTCCAAGCATGAGATCCTGAAATGTGTTGCAGGGAACTCCTTGGATGGCCCTGACTCCTGATGAATGAAGCTGCTATTCTCCTGAAGGGGTGAGCAGCTTGATAACACATCCTTGCATCTCCATCTTTCGCTGGTTCCCTCCCTTCTGATCCCAGGAAGCATGGGGTCCCTTACATGCTTCCTGGGATCACAAACTTCAGAAAAGAATTTTCAGCAAATCCTTAAATCACAATATAATTTCTGTCAAAACAGACTAAACACTTTCCATCAATCCTGAAAACATACATCAAAGAATGGACAAATGATTTTTCAAAATGTCATATGAGGACACTACTCTTTTTTTGTTGTTGTTGCAGCTATCATTGTTGCTTTAGCTAGCCTGGGCTGGGTTCAAACCCACCAGTTCCAGTGTATGTGGCCAGCACCCTATCCATTTAGCTACAGGTGCCACCTGAGGACATTACTCTTAAAACCAACATGTAGCTAAGGACACCTGTGTTGAGGGGACCCACAGTACCACTAGACGTTCCCTGAGTTAACTTCCACTTAGACTACAAGGTTTATTAAAGGATAAGTAATTAAAATGTGCTAATTTGGAGTTTACATATGTGTAATTAAAACTCAACAGTAACTGCAGGAATTTTTAAAAAGTTAGACCAAAAATGATCTTGTTACAGAGGAATATTTTATCACTGATTTTTTTTTTAGAATTGCAGTTTTATAGTAATACTAAGAAACAGATTGACTTTTATTTTTAAATTCTCCATAGCTAGTGCTCCCATCCACCCTTTTGCCTCAGTGTGCACAGACCCTTCCCACTGGCCCACCCTCAGCATGTTCTCTAGTTATTCTCGTACAAGGCCTTCTTTGCAATTTAACTATCTTAAGATCGATCAGTCCCAATTCCTCTTATTTAAAAACAGAAACCAAACCAAACTTGCACACACCAACTACTCTGTTTTCACCGAGTAAGTTGTCTACCAAATGTCTTTATCCTTTGGGAAATTCCTTAGCCTACAAGTCTCTTTTCTTTTCAACTAATAGATACTGATGATGTAACCTCAGACACTCCTTTTTCTGAGTGTTTGTTTCTTCCACCCACTCATTTTTAATAGAAGTACGATTCTACATTTTTGGAGCACCTCCCATTTTCTTTTTAATTTTTCATTCACCTGTCCACTAATTCACCCCAAACCTTATTTGAGCAGCTATGTTCTTGGCTCTTTGTGAAGTACTGGGCATATGGTGGTTAGCAAAGACTGATGATATATCTACCATAATTCATCCCTGGATTTATGGAGAAGTCACCACTTGTCAAATGACCAATTAAAGAAAAGCAACCAGTGAGAAGGGCCACAAATGAATAATTCCAGTTCTTTGTTTAATTACCATCACCCCTACCACCCCAGTGAGAGAGACTTTTCATTCTCTTCTGTTTTCCAGCTAAAGTTCAACGTTAACCATGACTAATAGGCATAAAGGTACTTAGTGCTATACCTGGTACATGTTTTGACATCATATTATATCATATTATAAATAAGGGCAAATGTCATCAGGTATCAAAGTATGAATAATTCCCGGATCCCACTTCATCATCTTTAACAAAATTTCCATCTACCCTCTTGACCTCTAATTAAATCTGCATTTTCTTAAATATTATGAGGATGAAATATTAGAGTCTTTCATTCAAAATCACTATTTGTAAATATACTTGTAGTTTATGGGTTCTGATTGTTTGCCCCCACATTTTAATATAATATGTAAATTATATTATGAATGAAATGTGCTTAGATGGACAAGTTGACTTTGGCACCATTTACAACACCTTTCTATAAGAAAAACATTCCAAGTTTAGAACAACCAACTTACAGACTTTTGGAACATGACTTATTTGCAAATTAGGATGTTCCTTTACCAATCACAGAGAAGGTTGCCATGTAATCTGAATGTGAGGTAATAATTGATTATAGACGCCATGAAATATTAGAGTTAGTAAAGAAGTTAGAGTTTACCTTTTCCCCTTCTTTTTGTAATAATTTGGCCAAACAATTTAATACCCATTTCATTTCACCAGGCCTATGTTAGCCATGAATGTCAATGCAATTTTTCAAAACTGAATTCCATCAAACTATTTGTATAACAAAAATGTCACTGCTAGCAAGTACCTTGCTGCCCCAGACTGTTGTCAAAAGGAAAATGCAAGAGCATCACGTGTTTTCAAATCTGATAACTTTGTTCCCTGGCAAATAACTGGTCACCAAATGGGGGGGATTTTTAGTAAAGCGAAACAACTACCTACTGATCGTGCAGGTTCAAGGAGTCAACGACATGATTCAGGTTTTTCTTTTTTTTTCATTTCAAAATCTGCCTGCCCAAATTCAGACCAGATTTGTGGTGATTAATGGTTCTGTTCCTCTGGCTTTATTTTAGAAGTCAGTTTGAAACGAGCTTCTTTTCTTAGTATCTTTTCTCTTCTGGTGTCTTTACATAGTAATGAAGCATTGGCATAAATCCATTCATTGACCAAAAACCTTCTATATGCAGAGTAGCCAGTGTGGGATAGTTTTGAGATGTAAAAGGTTCTTGGTGTCATAAATAGAGCGCTGCCCTTAAGACTCAGTTACATTAACTCTTACAAATGTCAACAATCCTTTTCAACCTTAAGGCCTTTATTTTCAGTTCCTTGCTACCCTCTGCAAGCCTGGAGCTCTCTATGACGACCACCAGTCCGGTGTTCTGTGTTCACAGTGCCACTTGGTCTTTGCCTCTGTGATATCATTCCTCCTCCTTATCCTCACTTCTTTTTGTGTCTGTGTTCAATGGACTCAGAGACTCCCCCTTTATCTCTATGTGGCTAAGGTGAACATCACATGGCAGGTGTTCAACAAAATATTTGTTTGTGGAATGAGTAAATTCAACCTCGACTTCTTTGTTTGCATTTTCAAGAGATGGGAGAGAATGGGGTTACCGTAGGAAGTCTTAGATTGTTGCAAATTTCTCAAGAGTGAGACCTAAATCACCTGTTCTCAAAATAGAGCAGCTGGGCCAGCAGCTATATCAATTGGCAACTTGTTAGAGATGCAAGTTCCCAGGCCCAAGGCTAGACTTAGTGATTGGGACATTCTGGGGGTTCAGCCCAGCAGTTTGCATTTCAACAAGCCCTCCTGTGATTCCCATTGTTAAAATTTAAGAACCTTTTACCTACATCTTCCTACTCCACACACACTGCTTACAGTTCAGTGTAAACCTAGGTGGACCCCGATTCTGTGTCATTAAGGACAGATGGGCCTTAGTCTTTACCCCAGTCTTTCTATCTAACATGACTAATTTAGCAAAAAACTCCAGATAACTCTTTGCTCTCTGGTGGGGAGGTATTTGAGCTTGAATTGACAGGTAATTGCCTCAATTAACCAATTCACTTTGCTTTCCAGGTAGGCACAGCTGGAAGCACAACCATCCTCCACTCCCTAATAGGTGTTCCAGCCTCTTCTCCTGGGGCTAAAGCCACCTGGAGACCGTCTGATGCGGGGAAATTAACCACCTGTGAGTAGAACAGAGCCCCGCAGTCTGCAGCTGCTGGGACCCATTGACAGGTTTCTTTCTACTGTTCTTGGGATTTTATGCAGCCAAGGTCTGGCCCATGAATGAAGGCAGGGCTGAGTGTAGAGTCAAGCACAGTTTGGGAATTATAGGAGTAGAAGTAGGTTACCTAGGGGAAGTTTGCTGCCTAATGCTTTAGCATCTCTGATTTCCCTAAATACAGTTTTGCATGGATGTGAACTAAAATTTAAGTTTGTGTACCTTATGGTCATTGTTGCCATCCTAGTCACAGGGACATACTTTATTCCTAAAACCTTGAGACTGATATTTAAAGGCAAGTAATTACAAGCAAGCCTTGTTGGTATTAAGAAGTAATCAGATTACTTACAAGGATTAGGCACCTTGCAAATGAAAGACTGCTTAAGGAGTTACATGGAAAGTTATATTCAGTTTCTTCGACTTGTGCTTAAAATCATGACTTTTTTTTAGCCATGCACCTCGTATTACTTTCCAGAGATACTTGAAACCTGGTGGCAATAACTTTTTATTTGCCTTTCAGACAAAATTGACTTACTTGATAGAGCCTTCTATCTTTCAGATTTGGAAGGCTAGGTGAGGAAATGTCTGCAGAAAATTTCATTTCTCAGTACATATTTCTGAGCTTGTTTGGGAGTGACAGTAATGGCATTACAAGGTATTGAAGCCGAGCCCCTGAGCTGGAGGAGAGACCGAAGCAGTGTGAAAATCTCCTGCAAGTCTGTCAGGGGTCCTGCAGCTTCTGAAGGGAACACGGAGTGTTTTCATTAGTGGGCAGAGTCAAGGAAGCTGGCCCAGGCCCAGTGTTGAGAAATGACATCTAGAGGTCACACCATGGTTTATGGTCCATGCATTTTGGTTGGGGCATGTGCTCCATGGAACACTCGAGGGAAAATGTATGCTTTAGCCCATTATGACTAGAATATTGGGAAGCTCTAGAAAAATCTAGGAAGCAGCTTTCAATACCTGTAAATTTGGATGTTACATATGATAGAGGGTTGTTTTATTTTCTTTTTATAAAACAACGTTCTGATACCTGGGACTAATGTACTCAAAAGCCACTACTTTTATTCATTTTTGGCTCATTTATTTATTTGTGCAAACATGAATATATTACACAAACACTCTTGAGTGTTTATTATATATGTTCCAGAAGCAGAGAACCTAGAGTTCAACAGAGCCTAGCTCCTGCTTGAGCTAGGAGCGGCCTACTGTGAAATCACCTTCTCACCTCAACTGTACCCTGAAAGGGAAGTCAGTGCAATTTTAACATGGTGAAACGTGTATTCTTGCTTCCCTTCCCAAACGAGAGTGGCTGCCCCTTGCAGAGTTTCCCTAAATCCCCAACATGCTTTGATTGTCGACAGCAGCTATTAGGATCTCAAACCTTTGTTTCTGCTGTACATGGTATAGAGGTCTTAGTCTGGTTCTCGGAGGAGAGGTTCCTCTGAGACTAGGAACAGCTGCTAATGGAGATTGCTCAGTGTAAATCATTCTCTTACCCTAAAAGGATTAGAAACAGCCCTCCTGAGAATGGACGTAGGCAGCCTCTTATTTATTGTGGTGGTATCTGGCAGTGAAGGGAGGGGACAGCTTCTCTAACACAGAACGCAGTTTGACAGATAAATGAGCATTTCCCTTACATTTGACTAATTTGGAAGTAACTGTGTTTAGTCTGAATGATGCTTCCTTTTTAAGTATAGGAAGTATATCATTGTGGGTTTTGCATGAACAAGGGTTGATAAATAATAATGTTTCCTAATTCTTGCTTTTTACTGCACCAATCCCTAACTTGACTTGGCATTTTGGGTGGGAGTCAATAATGTTGAAGTCATTGGAAAACTCCATTAATAGTAATCCCGCAGCACAATCGGTCTCTCAAAAACCCACAGGTCTTGAGCAGAGTCAGTTTGAAATCTGGGCCAGGACCTTTGAAGTTGCAGCTCAACCAGGCTGACGTGAGTCAGCCAGACCTGGACTATTATCTCAGCAGGGTAGTTCCGAGCACCGGCAGTGGCTGGCGTGCACTAGAGACACACAAGGACGTCTTCCCCACCCCTAGCCATAGCAAGGAGCAGGGACAGAGGAAAGGGAAAAGACATTTTACCGTATCAAGATAGAACATTAGCTCTTATTTTTTTGTTCCAAACCTACAACCTCCCATATATGAGTTTGAACAATTAAATTTGTGAAGTCATCCTGGAAAAATTGCTGCAAAACTCATTGCCAAATGTCACTAAAGTCGCCAGATGGCCAAGGGGAGAACTTCAGAGGTGCTCAGTAATGATGAGTAGTCTTTGTCTTAGCGGCGAGTATAAAGTTGCTCCTGGCCGTGACCCCTGCTCTCAATGTGTTCATAACCATGGTGGGGGCACCGGTATACTAACCGGGCCTGGTAGTCCTGAGGAGGAGCAGTATTTAATGGCCTACGGAGTAGGGCGCATGTTGGGATATTTAGATTTCTGGGGGAATGTGAAATTGCTGTAGGCTAGGAAAGAAAATCCTCATTGAAGAGGTGTAACTTGGGCTGAATCCTAAGAGATGGGAGAGGATTCAGATAATTAGGCAGAATGAATTGATAGTTTAAGTGTTCTATGTAAGGGGGGCAACGTAGAGGACAGAAAGGCACGAGGCCTGTTCACAGAGTGAGATTCGGGGTGGGAGCTTCCCTGGAGGGCGAGGGGTAACGTGGAGGTCAGGTTTTGCAGGGCCCAGAACACTAGGCCAGGTGTCTGGACAGCACCTTAGAGCCGTTGAGAGGATTGAGGATTTTCAAAGGAGAAATGACAAGATGAAGACAGTGGGCAGTGATGGCGGTGACGCGTGATATGCTTAGAAAAGGGGAAATCCCAGAGGCTGAAGGCAGGATTTGGGGTCTGATGATCTGGGGTCCAGATTCACCTCCCATCGGGGAGCCTGCTTGATAATGCATTATCGAATAGGCCCCCTTCCGCCCTCACCTTTTGCTGAGACCTACACTGCTGGGCACTGTTTTAGGAATCTGCGTGAGCCCCTGCCCTCAGCTCCCATTCCTGCGTATCTAGGAGAACCGGGAGGACTGTGTGGGCTGATGTACGTCCCACAGTGCCGGGCACAGGGGAGATGGTCAGTACCTGGAGACAAGAGTGTCCACTGCAGGTAATGGAGTGGAACTTGCAATAACACACTTCTCCAGGACCAGTAGTTGCCATAGAACAAGCACACATTTACACTTCAGGGCATGGACTCCACCCACTGGCTCTTTCTAAGGAAGCTACTGTCCTGTTCTTCCTGCTTGCCTCGCCTTCCGCAACTTGAACCTTTCGATGCCTCATGGACTTAGTATTCTTGTGGCAGGCCACCGAGTCACACTCTGGTGCCTTGGAACTGCTTCCCCTTTCCCAGATGCAGGGTCGTAGGCGTCCCTGTCGTAGGCCTCTCCTCAACCAGAAACAACAACCTGTCCCTCCCTCAGCCAGGCCCACCACCTCCTGCTTTTCACCTGACCAGGCCATGGGAACTCTTATGTCTGGGACCTAAAACATCTTGGGATCAGGCCACTCTGCTAAAGCAAAATGCATCCTGAGAAGGATTTGTTCACAATCGGAGCATCTACAATTTTTATCATCAGATAATTGATCAAATGATGTTTGTTATCTTTGATAGTCTCTACAGCAATCCCAAGCAAAGCACTGAAACACGTTTTATTTTTCTTATACATTAGCGACTGTTATTTAACTTAGAGTCTGCCACCGCTTAGTTATTCACTGTTCACTACACACAGAACATTCCGCTGGATGTTAGGGTTGGGAGTCTGACGCTATCATCCATGCTCCTCAGTATTCTCACTATATTAGGAGACAGAAAATACGGTTCCAGTCCCCGCTGTGACATGGGCTCCTGGATGATGCATTTAAATGCACCAAGAAATTATAACAATATAAAAACAGCTAAAATGTATTAAGTTACTCTATGCTTGGCAATGTACTAAGTGCTTTTACATGCATTATTTTATTATCACAGCAACCCAAATACAGTTTATATTATCATTATTCTTTTTTATGTACATAAGTGAGGCTTAGACTTCCCCCTTTTGCCTTACCACTGGAAGAAAACCCAAAGTTGAAACCGCATCCCTTTTAATTCAGAGCCTGGGGCCTTAACCTCTATTCCCAGGGTTATTAAAAACATCTAACCAGTTAATGTATATTTAAAAATGTGCTTTCAGTTTGTAATAAATATAGAGTACTCTTTTATTTAAAATTGTAAAAGAAATAAAGCACCGTGTCTGACTCTTGTTTGTATCTTATTCACACTTGGCATAAATAAGTGGGTGACCAAGCGGTAATTGTTGGACAAAATATTTATGTACTTCTGCTACCTTATTCCCAGCCTCACTCTGTATCTGATTACTCTGTTTACTGAACTACCAAAAATATTGCTATTCACACAATGGGAATTTGATACTATTTATGTATTTAAATGAAGTGTCTCTTCCTCTAAAATTCTGTCCTAAATTATTTCCCAATTTTGAATACACACATGTATAAGAAAGGCTGAATAGTCTTACTGAGGAATTTCTACCCTGTGGAACCTGAGGGTTGACCCTGCAGCACTGTCAAGATACCTGTAGTAGGAGGTGAATCAAAAAGCTGTGACTGCACCTGGCAGGCAGTGCTCCATCTGGGGGAATGAACGGAGACGGACATCCTGGCGCGGCTGGTGATTCTTAGGTAGATTGTGCGGGAAAGGAATGGCAGGTGCCTGTCCCAGCAGGGTCTGACGCACCAACCCTGCCGCTCGCGTTTTCTTCTCTTTTCGGCTCCTACCACTGTAAGAATAACAAGACATTTTTTAAAGCGTCTTTGTGGGGTTTGTCTTGGTTTTTTTTTGGGGGGGGGTTTGTTTGTTTTTGAGACAGAACCTCAAGCTGTCACCCTGGATAGAGTGCTGTGGCATCACAGCTCACGGCAACCTCCAATTCCCGGGCTCAAGCGAGTCTCCTGCCTCAGCCTCCCAAGTAGCTGGGACTACAGGTGCCCGCCACAACCCCCGGCCATTTTTTGGTTGCAGCCAAGTTGTTTGGCAGGCCCAGGCTGGATTCGAACCCGCCAGTTCAGGTATATGTGGCTGGCACCTTAGCTGCTTAAGCCACAGGTGCCGAGCCTGTCTTGTTTGTTTTTAAAATAACCACTTATAAAATGTTACAGACCCACAGTAGACTTGGCATTGAATTGGACACGTCTTTTTCACTGTGTCAAATCCACCCATCATTTTGCAGCTACCACCAGGCACCAGCTCCCAGGACTTCGTGCAGACCCTGCCTCGCCTCAGGTCAATGACAAGAGACTCCACCTGGTGTCCAAGTGTGTGCAGCCCAGAAGTGCAAGAGCATGAGCATTCTTTGGAAGTAATCTTTGTCCAGTAGGAGATGGCTGCTTGTGGATAATGCTATCCACTATTCCTTCCGCCTTCCTATGGATGATCTTGTCATGCGGATTCTTTAGCTTCCTAGCCCGTTCCAAGGCAGCCTGCTCCATGCATTCTTGGTTGGGCCTCCCATCCCTCCCTGCCTCTCTTCCCTTACCTTCCCCTGCTGCTTCCTTGATGTGTGTTTCCAATAAACTCATAGCTCACGTACCCTCTGCTTTGTAGTGGACCCAGGTTTTAACAAAAATTGAGGTTGGAAAGTCAACATCTTACCAACAAATATCCTTAAAATAAAGTCCTTATCTTGGACTCACGGATGCCAAATATGACAAGAAGAAATGTGAAAGTGAAAAAGTAGCAATGTATTCGCTGGACCACCCTAAAGGCATAAAAATCACATTTCCGATGAATATCTAATGAAAATGATCTGGGTTAATGCCTACAATATTAAAGATGAATAAAAAGTAGGTCATCTGTTCTCTGTGATTTCATTTTATGTAAAATATATATTTGTATTTATATACTACAGTGACAGGAAAGAAAAATGCTAAAATTTCACTGTGATTATCCCTGGGTGGCGTAATGGATGGTCTTTATTTTGTTTGTGCCCTTTTGTAATTTCCTCGATTGTATATGCCATACTCTACTTTTAAAATAGGGAATAAAAAGTATAGCTATCAGAGGTGAACCTGAACAGTCGTTTATTCCTTAAGTTTTCTTTTAATCCATAAAAGCAATGGTTCTGGCTGACAAGGCACAGTGGAATGCAGGCCTGTGTCTTTTTCACAGACCAAGCATTGGTATAGATTGTGCTGAATTCAGGTGACAACCGAAGCCCCGAGGTGGTTTCACCCTTTAGGGATTGAGAGCTGGCACTGTGGTGAGGCCAAGTGCACATGTGTTGGTGGGAGGATGATATTCATCGCAGTAGTGAGACAAAGAGCAAGGAGCGAGTGCTGACAGCATGAAGGTGTTAGAGCACAGCGCTGGATACCGTCTCCAAGTCTGGATTTAATCCACATTTCTGTGAGGCATCCTGACAGCCCTTGGCATTATCCCCAGTTGGTGATGATTGATAAGGAGAAATGGGTAAAGCATCACAATTGCTTTACATATGGGTTAATTACGTGACTGCCCCTGTAGGGCCGTGGGAAGAGTGTAGGTAACCCCAAACTATGTCACTGATGCCTGAAATTCCATCATTATTACCTCGTTGTGATGAACTAAGCAGTACCTAGCACCACTGAGACCTTTAATGTCTACCTGAAAATTTTTATACTATACCATTATCAGTCCTTATCATGTGCTCTCAAATATCAGCCTTTTCCTTCTTTGACAATAAAATAAGAGCAGGTTAAAAAGATAAAGAATAAAGAACAGGGTCAGTTTGACTTCAGATACTCTACAAGAGCAAGTAGAGTGCTATAGACAGAGTATAAAGATTATGTACTAGCCACCAAAATAATACTTGTGCATATCTCACTTTAGTTGATGTCTATTTGACTGCAAAGTCCACGTGGAGATGGTCCCCAGTTCGTCACCCTCCCTGTATTTGCTCCACTTTCCATGTAACTTTATAGTTGCATTCTCTTTGACCAAGTATGTATAACAAAATTGACAGCCCTGACTTGCTCTCCTCTGCCACTGCCATGAAAAGAACATGCCCCCACTAGCCCAGCGATCCAAGGAAGAGAGACAAGCTTGAAAAAGAGCCTCCCGCAGACCGAATCAGCTGGCCCCCGACTGACCTGCAGGAGCAAGACCAGAAATAAGTGATTGGAGTTTCAGGCCCCCACGTCTGGAATGATTAATGACAGAGGGGTGACTGACACAATGTTCTTCCTCTTTCTTTATCCTACTGAGAGAGGATACCCGAGAAGGGTGAGGTGTAGGAGAACCAGTCTTCTCAAGGATACACCTGCAGGGTCCTCTCCACGGTGACTCAGCTCTTGGGAATTTGTAAACTTAACTTCCTGCAACTTGGAAATGTCCACTTCTACAAAATCCTGTAGTTCTGTAGGGGCTGGACTAGCATCTCCTGCTTGATTCAGACTGGCCAATGAGAAGGGGACCTGTGGGGTGGAACTGTTTGACTGTCGATAAAAAGGGAAAGGCAAAGCCAGTCGGGAAGCACGCCATTTGGAATTCTTCTATGCCATAAGCTCCCAGCCAGTGAATAAAGCCCTTCCTCTTATAAACGTGGTATTTGGTGCTCTTTCTCTCCACTGGGCCTTGTCTTCCTGCAACACTACATTCATTGTGTCACAGCTGTAATTCCATGTTATGGATTGAATTGTGCTCCCCTCATAAAACATACACTGAAGTCCTGTTCCCCGGTGCCTCCGAGTGGAAACATTTGGAAGTGGAATCTTATAGAAATAATCAAGTTAAAATGGGGAAGTCAGTGTGAGCGCTGAGCAGGTATGACTTGGATTCCTTTTAAAAAGGGGGCATTTGGACCCAGTGACACATGCACAGAGGGGAGACAATGTAAAGACAGCCCTGTGTGTGACTGGAGCGATGGTTCCAGGGGACCAAGCAATTCCAAAGAATGCTACAGCCACCAGAAGCTAAGAAGAGGCAAGGAAGGGTTCTCTCCCACAGCCACTGGAGTGCCCTGCTGATACCGTGATTTCTGACTTCCAGCCTCTAGAAGATAAACTTCTGTTGTTTAAGCCGCCCAGGTTTTGCTACTTTCCTACCCCAGGACACCAGTCTACTGTCCTTACTCTCCACTTGAGTTACATAGAGCCACTCCCACTTCCTTCATCCCCTCGGTCCCGCACACAAACAATTCTCCTTTTCTGAAATTATTTTCTTTCTCTTCTTTAGCTATTTAATGATCCATGCAACTGTGAAAACTTCACAGAAAGCTCATCTCTGAGAAGCCTGATCCCAGGCCCACGGGCAGTCCTCACTGCTCTGAGTCACACTTAACTTTCTTCCTGAGGCTCCTGTAGTATCTGTCACACTAAAATATAATTCACTGTTTGGATAGCTTCCTCCTCCCCGCAAGAGACTCCAAACTACTGGAGGGCAAGGGCTGGGTGTTATTTCTCTCTGCTTAGATCTTTGATTTCTAGCAACACTGTAGTTTCTGGCAGATACAGGTCTTTGAGAAATATTTGCTGGCTGACACACAGGCTTAAAGAATGAGGCTTTGCCAGGGGACCCTTGGATAGTGGTAAGAAGGCTCCAGTGTCTGTGGGAGAGGGCGTTCCATGGGGCTGAGAGAACATGTGCCTCTATTTGAACTCCTTCTCCAGGGACAGTCCAATTGTCCCATAGCAAAGGTATGAATTAAGGGAGCTTCCAGTTCTAGTCCACACACTGACCATCCGTCATCTGCTGCCATCTTTGGAAGCCCATAAACTGAATGGAAAAGAATGAAGAGAGCTGGGAGCCTCCTTCAACCACCCCACCTGAAGCACCCATATTAGAGAATAAACTCTTTAAAGGAATCGAGAAACGAGCGGGACCAAGCCAGAAGCAGGGGTGAGAATTTCTCTTGTTCCACTTGCTCATTGTGTGTGACTGTAGGTGAGTTCTTTTAAATGAGACATTATTTTCCTCATTTATAAAAATGAAAATTATGCTCTCTGCTTTATAAGGCAGATATTATAAGGATCAAATGATCTACACTATCTGAAAAATAATGACACGTACTAGGTGTTCATAAATGCCAGCTTCCCTGCTTCGGGTCTAATCAGTTAATGAATCTTGCCTCTTTTGCAACATGGGCAAGTGATTAGAACATTCTGATCTTCAGATCAAACTGGTTTATCCTGCCATAATCACAGAATATGTGAAAGCGATTAAAGGGGAGAAAATGTTGGTGCAAACCCTACAGCTCTGAAGAATTTGTGTCCAGTTCAGTGCTTTATATAGTTTCATAGATGAAAAATTTACAGAAATCAGAGTTAAAATCAAAGTGGGCAGACTCTACAGTTAAGCAATCAAAGAAGTTTCCTTCTGTAATGATACAAGTACAGTAACTTTTGGTTAAATTTTAGCAGGGTTCACAGCTTTTTAACTGTTGGATAAAAATTAAAGTATAGTACCTGAATTTAAGAAAGAATACAAATAATATATTTATAAATGCCAACAGTTTGGTAGTCTCATTTCATAACTATTACCTTATATTAACAAATACATCTTGCCATGGCTATTGAAGCACAACTTTCCTTTCTTCTTTAAAACTGCTTCAATTTCCATTATTAAAGTCTGTTCAGAAGCACATTCTTGTTTCTGAAAATTGTAGTTCATGAAAACCATCTTCAAGCTGAGTGTAATTATTGCCATAGCATCTGGCTCTTTCCTGTGTACATTTATTTTTATTTGTTACAAGACACTTTTTATCAGTCAAATGTAAATTCAGCCACAAGTTGGCAGGTGGGGAACAAGGCTCTCCACACAGCCGTGGGCCAACCTCTATTCAGAAGGGTTATAGCATGAAGGATCCTATATCAAGATTCTTCTTAGGTTCAAAAAGGGAGTAGAAACAGATAGAGCTTTGCCTTGTGGTGAATCCAAATATATGTAAAATATGTTTCCCCTTGGAGATTTAAGTTTTACTGTGTGTAGCAAAGAGAATGGGAGTTTTAGTGCCTTTGCTAACCAAGTTCTACTATTAAATTGTTTAAGTTACATATGAGAAAAATAAAGTTAAGGAAACGCAATGTATATAACTGACTTGTAGAGCATGCCTAATAAACACCTCTAAATCAGAAGGGCTCGTAAAAATAACATTTTGAATCTTTTACTAAAAATATTAATGTGAAAACACTTAAAAAATTAATATACACAATGCTGCCCTTTTTCCTGTCAGAAAGCTGCAAGTGCTTTACTGATAATTTCAGCCAACTTTTAACACCAGCTGTGGGTCATGGAAAGCACAGAATTTTTTTTTTTTTCAGTTTCTGGCCAGAGCTGGGTTTGAACCTGCCACCTCCGGCGTATGGGGCTGGTGCCCTACTCCTTTGAGTCACAGGAGCCATCTGGCAAGCACAGAATTTATTTCTCCTGATGTGTGTATGAGGAGATAAGATTGAAAGATCAGAGAGAGATTGAGTAAGTGTTCTCAGTGTGAAATCTCACATTGCAGGTTTAGGATTATACTTTTTTGAATTTTTTCACACAATGCATCTTATTTTATCCTAGCCCAGAGATCTGGCTTTAACCTCTTTATGCCTCTTTCTGGCATCTCAGAGTCAAGTAGCTTCCTTGGTAAGTCTGGCATTCATGCGTCTTTTCCACTTATGAAGTAGATTGACTTCCTTCCCCAAATCTGCCCTCCGGCAGAAGCCATTCAGAATATGGGGGTTTCAGGCCGTCTTCCTCCTCCCACAAACTGCTGTCTAGCAATCAGCCATTCCTCAGGTACTAAGCCAGATGGTATATAACTAGCTGAAAAGTACAGAAACCAAAGGCAAGAGTTGGATCTGATTACTTAACAATGTTAAGTAACAAAATTTTAATAGATTCAGTTTTAAAGACAGAATTGGATTTTATTAGTGATATATGAGTTGGGGATTATCCCTTCTAAAATTAGAGGGTGTTCCCCTGGGTATTACAGAACACGTAGTTTTTATAACATAGCTTGACCAGAAACAAGAAGATAGAATACAGGAAAGCAGTTGAGTTAATATCAAGTTACTTTTCTTGCAAGGTGTGTAGCAGAGGGAACGGCCTTATTATGCTGCTGCCTCAGGCTGCCTCAGCCCTTACTGATTGGTAGCTGTGCATCTCCTGTGTTTGGGAGAAACTAGTCTGATGATTATCCTTCTTCCTTAAAGTTTCAGTTTCACACATAGCACTAAGCAGGAATGAGACCATTTTGGTTTGGTCTATGGGGGCCCAGTGCAGGGGCTCAGTCAAAAAGAGTGGCCTCCAGTGAACTGTACTTAACAAAGTCCCAGGCACAGTCTTGAAGCTAGGCATTTTTATCTCCTTTCACAGAGTTGTGCATGTTTGCACTGATTCATCAAGCCTTGTGGATAATCAGAGCTCATTACTGGGAATGTAAAGATAAGAAAGAGACCTTATAATAAGGTAATGTTGTAAAATTGGGGCTTATGTACCACACCCTCCCACCAGATAGGAAAAGGGTATAATGAGAAAATTTAAAAGCAGTTGTGTGTGTGTGTGTACATGTGTTTCCAAACAAGGCAAGTATGTCTTTGGGTTAGAAATGAAATAGAAATACAAAAGAGAAGGCAGGCCTGGGAGATCGTCATTCTGGCCTCCTGATAGTCTATTCAGAAATAGGCAAAGTCAGGCAGGAGCTCAGTTCATGCAGGACAGTTGGACTGGACGTGCTCCCCAGTGGGGCAGAGTCCTGAGCCAGGTTCACTGCTTAAATCTCCCATTAGTGAAATGATGTGGAGAAGGATATTGTCCAGTGCTTTCTAGACTAGCGTTTTTATTAATATATAGCTATAGATCTATGGCAGCTGGAGGACATAGGCCCAGCATGGGGACCAAGAACTGAGCCACACCGGTGACCAGTTAAAGCAAATCTTAAAGTCTCCAGGGAGGACTGGAGCAGGAGAAGGGAAGGGATGAAGTAAAGGCAGCAGAAGAAGGAGACAGAGAAAGGGAGAAGCAGAGAAAGCTCTCTATTAAGATAAACCTGTGATCCAAAAATCCAAAGTACACTGAAAATAAAAGGAACTAGTAATAAGGAAGTCCAAAAAGTCCACAAAGAGTGGGTGAATGGGAGATGATGCCGAGGAACAACTTCCTTACAACCGAGCACAGTGAGATGGGGAGAGAAGACTTCAGGCATCTCTGGCTGGTGGGATCGGTCCAGAAACATCCCTTTGGGGACACAGGGAGACAGTGAGAGACTTCTTGACCCCATGAAGAGGACAAAAACAGTGGAGGCTGGCAAGAGGTTGTGTGCATTCATTTGGTAGGAGGCAGCCTGCCACTTAACTACAGCAGCAGCAAGATTGCGAAAAGAAAAGGCCTTACCTATGGGCTGTTTTGCTTTTTTTGGACTTGGGCACTCAGTTGAACTACCTTTGGAGAACTTGGGTGAGAGTGTGGATGACTTTTAGCATTGTCCAGGGCCCCGGACTGAGCCACTGAGTCAGAGCAGAGCTAGTACTGTTCGACTGTGGGCCACAGGCACAGCCACTGTGGGAGAACTGCACCTACAGGCTCCGCCCTCAGGGTTGCACAGTGAGGATCAGGCCCCCAGACCATGAGTAAGTAATCTAGTGAATGAGCAGCCCAAAGGCAGGGGCTGAGATGCTAGGGAAGGGCAGAGATTTCAGCGTTTGGCAGTAACAGGGCTGCCTTACAGCCTTGGCTCTAAGGGTGAGTGAGACCAGTTTTGACACACTGGATAAGTGGGCAGCCACTTCTGGAGGGATCCCAGCGACAGGGCTGTCCTGGGAAAGCTTCTGCTTAGCCAAGGTTACCAGGTTAAAGTGTCTTTTAAGCAGGCTGAGGAGAGATTTAGGCTCTTAACCCTGCGAGGTTTGAGAAATCAGCAGAGGCCTCCAGTGTCCATCTCGTACAGCCATATCAGCATTGTGATTAACATCTCATACCCCAGAAGATCACCTGTTGCCCAGACAATATTCAGTAAGATACATATACTGATTTGTTTTTGTTTTGTTTTAATTTTTTTATTTCAACATTTTCCCTCTAGATTTTTATTTTTCTTTCTTTTCTTGATTCATTATTCTATTTTAAATATAATTTTCCATTGTTGCCTTCTTTATCAATTAGAACTTCATTTTTGCTAGTGTTTCTGCCCCTATTGTTTGGTTTTCCCCTCAATTTTATCTTGTAAGATTTTTTTGTTTGTTTGGTTTGATTTATGGTATTTTTGTCTTTCCTCTCTACTTGGTGGAGGTGGGGTACTGTGTCTGAACAGGCTGGCACAGAGTTACTGACCTCAAGGGAACCATCCAACCCAGCACCCCCAGAGATTAGGTTTTTTTTTTAAGGTTGGGTCAAAGTACCCAGAGTACACCCTTATTACTTGTGTCTCCCTCTTTCTGTGCCTCTCTTCTTTTTGTCAATATTCCCTTTTACTCACCTCCTCTCCTTTCGCTTTTTTCTTTCTTTCTTTTTTTTTTTTAATCTTTTTCTCTTCTTGCTCATCAATCTTCTCATCCTTCCGGTCCTGTACCGAAAGGACTCATCAAAACCTTAGACCAGAGGCACAATAACTTAAAGAGCAAGAGGAAGTGAAAGGAAAATTAGAGTAAGGAAACAGATAAAAGAAAACACTCATGAAGAATAATCAGCAGAAAAACCCTGGCAACATGAAAAATCAGTCCAGAGCATCCCTCCCCCAGCAAGAGACTGTGAGGTTTCTACCGCAGAGGATTCCACCTATAAAGAAATGTTAGAAATGACAGAAGGGGGATTTAAAATACAAATTATGAAAACAATGAAGGAAATTGCTGAGAAAGTGGATTATAACCAAAAGAAAATTCAAAAACAGAATGAAATAAGAGATGAACAGTATGAAGAATATAGAAAGGACACAGCAGAGCTGAAGGAACTGAAGCAGTCAATTATGGAACTTAAAGATTCAATAGAAAGTATCAACAATAGATTAGACCATGCAGAAGAAAGAATCTCAGAAGTAGAGGACAAAGCTCTTGATATATCTCAGATAGTTAAAGAGGCAGAAAAGAAGAGAGAGAACACAGAATGTTTACTGACAGAATTATGAGACTTTATGAAACATTCAAACACACAAGTTATAGATATCCCAGAAGGGGAAGAAGAATGCCCCAGGGGATTGGAGGCCATAGTAGAGAATATTATAAGTGAAAATTTCCTAAATATCACTGAAGATTCTGATACACTCCTTTCAGAGGGATATCAAACCCCAGGTCACCTCAACTCTAATAGAGCTTCTCCAAAACATATTGTGATGAACCTGTCCAAAATCAAGGCAAAAGAAAAAATTTTACAAGCTGTAGAAGCACCAATTGACCTACAAGGGCAAATCCATCAGGGTTACTGCAGACTTCTCTAATGAAACTTTGAAGCCAGAAGACAATAGTCATTTACCTTTAATCTACTTAAAAAATTTCTAGCCAAGAATTCTAGATCCTGCTAAGCTAAGCTTTAAAATTGACAGAAATAATATCATTTACTGATATACAAACATTGAGGAAATTCAGCACAACAAGAGCAGCTCTACAGGAAATACTTCAACTTGTTCTACATACTGACCATCACAATGGATCAACAGCAAAGGAAGAACTCAGAAATTAAAGGACAGAACCTAACTTCCACAATGATGCAAAAGATAAAACTAAGCAATGGACTCTCACAAAATAAGATGAATAGAACACTACCACACTTATCAATTATCTTAATAAATGTTAATGGCTTGAATTCCCCACTGAAGAGGCATAGATTGGCTGACTGGATTAAAAAACACAAGCCATCCATTTGCTGTCTGAAGGAAACACACGTAGCTTCAAAAGATAAATTAAAACTTCCAAGTTAAGGGTTGAAAGACAATTTTTCAGGCAAATGGAATTTGGAAGTAAAGAGGAGTTGCAAACTTATTTTCAGATACATGTGGATTTAAAGCAACTAAAATCAAAAAAGACAAAGATAGTCACTTTAAATTGGTTAAGGGAAAAATGCAACAAGAAGATATTTCAATTGTAAAATTTATGCACCCAACTTAAATGCTCCTAGATTCTTGAAACAACCTTACTTAATCTGAGTAATATGACATCCTATAACACCATAATAACAGGGGACTTTAACAATCCTCTCACAGAGCTGGAAAGATCCTCTAAACAGAAATTAAACAAAGATTAAGGGTCCTAAATGAGACCCTAGGACAACTGTGCTTGATAGACGCATATAGAACACTCCATCCCACAGATAAAGAATATACATCTTCTCATTGGCCCATGGAACAGTCTCCAAAATTGATCAGATCCTAGGACACAAAACAAACCTTGAAAGATCAAAAGAATTGAAATTTTACTTGTATCTCCTCAGACCACAAGGCACTAAAGGTGGAACTCAACTCCAACAAAAATGTTCAACCCCACACAAAGGTATGGAAATTAAACAACCTTATGCTGAATGACAGTTGGGTGCAGGAAGAAATAAAAAAGGAAATCATTAACTTCCTTAAGCATAACAGCAATGAAGACACAAGCTACTACTAAAACCTGTGGGATACAGCAAAAAGAAGTCCTGAGAGGAAAATTTATTGCTTTAGAAACCTGTATTCAAAAAATAGAAAGAGAGAGCATCAAAAAATCTCACAAGCCATCTTATGGAATTGGAAAAAGAAGAACATTCTAAGCCTAAACCCAGCATAAGAAAAGAAATATCCAAAATTAAATCAGAGATTAATGAAATTGAAAACAAAAGAATCATTCAGAAAATTAATGAAACAAGGAGTGGGTTTTTGAAAAAAATAAATAAAATTGATAAATGTTTGGCCAGACTAACTAGAAATAAAAAAGTAAAATCTCTAGTAACCTCAATCAGAAATGATAAAGGGGAAATAACAACTGATGCCAGAGAAATACAAGAGATCATCTCTGAATATTACCAGAAACTCTATGCCCAGAAATTTGACAATGTGAAGGAAATGGATCAATATCTGGAATCACACCTCTCCCTGGACTTAGCAAGGAAGTAATAGAGTTCCTGAGCAGACCAATTTCAAGCACTGAGATCAAAGAAACAATAAAAAATCTCCCCTGCAAACAATTCCCTGGTCTGGATGGCTTAATATCTGAGTTCTATCAAACCTTCAAAGAATAGCTTATTCTCATACTGCAAAAATTATTCCAGAGTTAATACTTTGCATGAAATATCTTATCTTATAACAGTGAAATTGTTTTCTCTTTTGTCTTGTGATTTTTTTGAGGTGAAATTCAATTTTTTTGTGTGAGTAATACTATTATACCTATCTTGAGTGTCTTGTTTGTACTGTATCACATCATACCTTTGTTTAATTCTTAATAAACTGTTCACTTGTTAAAAAAAATTATTCCAAAAAATTGAGGACGAAGGATCTTTCCCAACATGTTCTACAAAGCAAACATCACCCTGATACGAAAACCAGGAAAAGACCCAACTAAAAAGGAGAATTTCAGACCAAGTTCACTAATGCATATAGATGCAAACATTCTCAACAAAATCCTAGCCAAAAGATTACAGCTTCTCATCAAAAAAGTCATACATCATGACCAAGTATGTTTCATCTCCAGGATGCAAGGCTTGTTTAACATATGCAAGTACATAAATGTTATTCACCATATCAACAGAAGCAAAAACAAAGACCAAAGATCCTCTCAATAGATGCAGAAAAAGCATTTGATAAAATCCAGCATCCTTTTCTAATTAGAACACTGAAGAGTATAGGCATAGGTGGCACATTTCTTAAACTGATTGAAGCTATTTATAACAAAGCTGCAGCTAATATTTTACCAAATGGAATAAAACTAAGCTTTTCCTCTTAGAACTGGCACCAGACAAGGTTGTCTTCTGTCATCATTACTATTCAACATAGTGCTGGAAGTTCTAGCTAAAACAATTAGACAAGACAAGGAAATAAATGGCATCCAAATGGGAGCAGAGGAGGTCAAACTCTCCCTCTTTGCTGAGAATATGATCTTATACTTTGAGAACCCCAAAGAGTCAACCATAAGACTCCTGGAAGTCATCAAAAAATACAGTAATGTTTCAGGATATAAAATCAATGTCCACAAGTCAGTAGCCTTTCTATATGCCAATAACAGTCAAGATGAGAGGTTAATTAAGGACACAACTCCTTCACCATAGCTTCAAAGAAAATGAAATATCTAGGAATATACCTAACAAAAGAGGTGAAAGACCTCTATAAAGAAAATTATGAAACCCTAAGAAAGGAAATAGCAGAGGATATTAATAAATGGAAGAACATACCATGCTCATGGCTGGGAAGAATCAACATTGTTAAAATGCGTACACTTCCCAGAGCAATCTACTGATTCAATGCCATCCCTATTAAAATACCAACATTGTAGTTTTAAGACTTGGAGAAAATGATTCTGTGATTTTGTATGGAACCAGAATATACCCCATATAGATGAGGTAGTTCTTAGTAATAAAAACAAAGTTGATTGGCATCAGCATTCCAGATTTTAGGTTGCACTACAAGGCCATAGTGGTCAAGACACCATGGCACAAAAATAGGGACATAGACATTTGGAATTAAATAGAAAACCAGGAAATGAAACCAACATCTTATAACTACCTAATCTCAAATAAACCAAACAAGAACATACACTGGGGGAAAGACTCCCTGTTTGTTAAACGGTGCTGGGAGAACTAGATATCCACATGTAAAAGACTGAAACTGGATCCATGCCTTTATCCACTCATGAAAACTGATTAAAGATGGATAAAAGACTTCAATTTAAGGCATGAAACAATAAAAATCCTCAAAGAAAGGATAGGAAAAACAATGGAAGATATTGGCTTGGGGAAAGACTTTATGAAGAAGACTGCCTTGGCATTTGCAACAACAACAAAAATAAACAAATGGGATTTAATTAAACTGAAAAGCTTCTGTATAGCTAAGGGGACAACAAACAAAGCACATAGACAACCTACACAATGGGAAAGAATATTTGCATATTTTGAATCAGACAAAAGCTTGATAACTAGGATCTATAGAGAACTCAAATTAATCCACATGAAAAAAGCCAACAATTCCATACATCAATGGGCAAGAGACATGAATAGAACCTTCTCTAAAGAAGACAGACAAATGGCTAGCAAACATATGAAAAAATGCTCATCATCTCTAATCATCAGAGAAATGCAAATTTAAACCACCCTGTGATATCATCTAACCCCAGCATGAATGGCCACATCACAAAATCTCAAAACTGCAGATGCTGGCATGGATATGGAGAGAAGGGAACACTTTTACACTGTTAATGGGACTGCAAACTAATACAACCTTTTTGGAAGGAAATCTTCTAAGAACTCAAACTAGACCTCCCATTTGATCCTACAATCCCAATACTGGACATCTACCCAGAAGGGAAAAAATGCTTTTACCATAGGACACTTGCACTAGACTGTTTGTCACAGTTCAATTTATAGTCATCAAAATGTGGAAACAGCCTACATGCCCACCAACCCAGGAATGAATTAACAAGCTGTGGTATATGTATACCATGGAATACTATAAAGAAAGTAAAAAGCCATTAAAAAGGATGGAGACTTTACATCCTTTGTATTAACCTCGATGGATGTGGAACACATTATTCTTAGTAAAGTATCACAAGAACAGAGAAGCATGAATCCTATGTACTCAATCTTGTTATGAGGACAATTGTTGACCTAGTAGATGGTGGGAGGTGGGAGAAGGGAAGAGCAGAAAGAAGGAAGGAGGGAAGGGGGTGGGGTTTTGGTATGTGACACGCCTTTAGGGGGCAAGATGCAATTATAAGAGGGACTTTGCCTAACAAATGCAATGAGTGTAACCCGGTTTCTTGTACCCTCAACGAATCCCCAACAATAGAAAAATAAAAAAAAAAATTCTACTTAATTCCTAGATCAAAGAAAAATTATAGCAGAAATTAAAAACAGCTTTGAACTAAATGATTATAACATTGTTGCATGTCAGATGTTGTAGAATAAAAAGCAAGTGATAATGAGAAGGAAAGATATACAGGTAAATGCAGAGAAAAAAAAAAAAGCAACTGAAAAAGGAGGGAGATAAGCAACCAGTCTGAGAAGCTTGGAAAAAAATAAACCCAGAAAAAAAAGAAGGCAGAAGAGAGGAAATCATAAATATGAGAACAGAAAAGAAATGAACCAGAAAGCAATAATGCAATACAGAGGGTCAAAACATCTTAAAAGTTTCTCTTAAAAAAAAAAAGAAGACAAAAATAAAGAATATTAAGCATAAAAATGAGATGTAAGTACAGAAAAGGTAGCAATAATGGCATTATTAGCAATCATATCAGTAAATACAAAAACTTTGATGAAGTGCACACAATCTCAGGAAAATATAGCTTACTGAAACAGACTTGAAAAAAACAGGACAGAGAGTCCTAATACCTTTCAAAAAATTGAATCAAATAGTTAAAAATCTTGCCACACACACAAAAATACCAAGCCAAACTGTTTTGCAGAGTTTTACAAAAATTTAAGAACTTTAAGGATTAGAAAATTCCAGTACTAACAAATTAGTTTGGATAATAAGGAAAAAAAAGAATATCCTGTGACTCATTCTATAAAACTAGCATAATATTGTTGCAAAACCAGACAAAAAGGTTGAAGGATAGCCCATTATCACTCAAGAATGTAGAGGCCAAAATCCTTTTAAAAATTAGCAAATTAAGCACAAGAGATGGGGAAAGGGGCAAGGGAGGGAGGGGATGGGGAAGGATGGGTGGAGGGAGGGTGATTGGTGGGATCACACTTATGGTGCATCTTAGAAGGGTACAGGTGAAAATTACTAAATGCAGAATATAAATGTCTTCATATAATGATTAAAAGGCCATGAAGGCTATGTTAAATAGTTCAATGAAAATATTTCAGATTGTATATGAAGTCAGCACATTGTGCCCCATGATTGCACCCATGTACACAATTATGATTTAATAAAAATTAAAAAAATTAGCAAATCAAAGGTAGTCATGTGTGTGTGCACATATATATGAATATATATATATATACACACTATCAACAACCAAGTAATTCACCACTTTAATGGGTTAAAACAGAAAAAAAGATTTATATCAATAGATACAAACAAGTGTTTGATAAAATCCATCACCCGTTCATGATAAAAACTCCTAATAAACTAGCAATAGATAAGAACTCCCTTAATCTAATAAAAAGACCAAAATATAGCAGCAAACATTGTTATCATGGTGAACCACATAGACGCAATCTTTTTCAAATTAGGAACAAGAAAAGATGTCATTTATAACTATTTCTATTAAATAATGTTTGGGGGTCTAGTTAGTGTAAGCTTTTTTTTCTTCTTTTAAAAGAAATAAAAGAATGAGAATTGAAAAGAGAAGAAAAACCGCATTCTAAGTTGATATGTTTGTCTGCACAGAAAACTTGTAAGACTCAAAAACTAACAGTTAAAAATAATAATATGGCTGAATTCAAAGTCAATATTTCAAAAATCAGTTATTTTCTCTATACCAGTAACAGAAAGCATGTTTTAAAAACTAAAATTACACAACCATATTCTACAATGTACACAAATTTCAAAACATATTTACTGATAAATAATTTTTGTCAATTAAGTAATTATTTATGTATAAAATAAGGAATTGAAATTATTTTATAAGTAAATAATTTAATTATAAATAAAATTATTTCATAAATGATCTTTTATTGTGCTAATAATTATGCCACCAACAAAATATAAACATACCTATGCAATATGACAAATATACATTTATTTTATATATATATATATATATACACATACATATATACATACATACATGTGTAATGAAACTACCAAAGGCTGCTTAAGACTGATACAGGGAAAATGTCAGTATACAGCATTAAAGAAGACCTAAACTAAAGGATGGGAAAACTCAAATATCATGAAGATACCAATTCTTCTCAATTTGATCTATAGTGTTACTGAGTTTTATGCTCAATTCTCATTAGTGATCAGAGAAGGAAAATCAAGAACACTGTGAGAGGCCATTTTATACTTTTCAGATTTATAAATATAAATATTTAGTAATATAAATCTGTAATAACACTAAAGTTAAGTTAGAATGTAAAAAATATGCTATAGCATCAACAATTTTTTGTTCTTTGATAAAAGTGAAGATAGATTAGTATATCCAAGGATTCAACAGAGCTGCCCCTAGGAACACACCCAGGACCCCTCTCACACACATACGTTCAGAGAGAAAGAATATTTATAGAACAAAATTTTTAATAGCAAAAAGAACTTGAAAGAACCATGACATTCATCAACAGGAGAATGGATAAATAATTTACGATAAATTTTTACAATGGAATATTACACAGCCTTAAAAATGAATAAATGACAGCAACATAAAATAATTTAGATAAATCTTAGAAATACAACACTGTGTGAAAATCGAATTAGAAAAGATGACAGAATGACACCATTTTCACAAAACACAGAAGTGAACAGAGTTATACATTAAGGAGTCTACACAGATATTTTTCATTGAACTGTATTTTATAAAATCTAGACAATGATAAACCCAAAATTCAGGAGGAAGTTATCTCTTGGAGCAAGACAAAGGAACGGGAGAGGGACAGGACATACAATAGGTTGCAGAGATGATGTTCTAGCTCTTTAATTAAGAGGTGGGTACACAGATATTCAGTTTGTTGTTAACAGAAAGATCATGTGCTGAGTTTTTCCTAGATAAGTCCTTGGGTTATGCCCATTACCTCAGTGCAGTTATAACATCTGCTTGCACCCCCAGAGGTTTGACAAGAGTCATGATTTGGGTAACGAATTACCTAGTCTCCTTATTCAGAACCCACATGTGTCATCAAGCATTTGTTATTTATTAAAGATTGCATAATTAAAATGTATTTGAGACAAATATCAATATTGGCAAGGTTGTGTCTATGGAAATTTCAATGGTTTCACTCATTCCGGTAACAAGTACCAGCAACATTAAAAGTTTACCCCAGTTTTGACCCAAGTATCCCACCTTAGGGAATGTAGCTTAAGGGAATAATCGAACAAGTGGATATGGATGGACATATAAGGATGCTCACCACAGAATTATTGCAATTAAATATCAAAATAAGTGAAAGACAGAACCAACCTAAATTGGCACCTCTAATGAAATAGTAAGGAGGCAGGAGGATGTGCACCAGCAAATGAGAGTTCCTTTATCTTCACCACCTCACTTGGCTCTCAGTAGACAAATTGGTGTAGATACCTGTTTCCAGGCAAAGAAAAAAGGTGAAGACCACAAACATACATGGCCAGCGGTTGCAGCCCACTTGACCAAGTCCTTCTGCAATTAAAGAACTGTGTGACCTTGGACCATAGCAAAAGTAATAAGATAAAATAGGATATGTATGCTTTTAGGGGAGGTCTAGAGGGACTCTTACACATAAATGTGATCCAACCTTACCACAAATACATATATATGTGGTGTTCTCTTAATATTATTTCCTGATTATAAAAATTCTGTTTATGCCTTCACAAACACATGCCTTAATTTCTTTTCCTGTCTCTGCATAGCTGAGCACACTTCTGTTGCTGACTCAAGACTAATATTGTGGTTCTAAATTGTTCTCCAATATGACCAGGTCATGATAAAAAGTGCTATGATGTGATATAAGTGATATGAAGTCCATTAAGGTACTAATAATGCAAATTTCATTATTAAAGTAATCAGTCTTGGAATAATGAAACCACTAAAACCCAAGAGTAGCTTTCACCCTCAATTGTTTTCTAGTGCCCCCAGGAGTCCAGGAGTTTGTCATCTATAGATGAGACTTTGGGAAGGCTATCAACCCAACCCATGTTCAACAAAGGGCTAAAGCCCAGGAGTCTGGCTCAGGGGCCCCTGGCCAAAGAAACCTAGGCATGGATTTCTGTGAGCTCAATTAAAAGGGAGCTCAGAGGATGGGGTAGTTTTCTCAGTCTGGGTGTCCAATTTTATCCATACTTGACCATCTGAGAGTTAGTCAACTATGGCCTATGCAGTCTTTCCCTCATTATTGAAAAGTGGACCTTAATTCTCAGCCTGTAACTCACAGAAGGTTACAAAAATTCCCATTTTTCAAATTTGAAGACCAACAAAAATTCAAACCATCCAAAGGCCTTATTTCTTGACTTTCACTTTGAGTAGAGCTATTTGAGCACCTGACATGATGCAGAAAGCTTTTTAGAGAACACCACCAAATATTGGGGGTCTCATACCCCCACCTCATTCTCAGGAGGACTTAGCTTGGCTTCCCTGCCTTGGACATATGCCTCAAGTCATCCATAAATTCTCAGTTTGGATTGGATTCTGACCTGAGAGCCAAGGAGTTAAATATAAACAGCAATTTCCATTGTACCAAAAAATGCCATCCTATAGATAAGAGTCTGAAAATGGACCTCCATGAAAAGTCTCTTCTTACCTACACAAACACAAAGACCTATCTCCTTGGATAAAATTTGCACTGGGATATATTATTTATTAAGCCGTAAGACTTAGATTGGGGAAGAAGGTAAAAATTCTAGAAAGAGAAACAGTGTTGGAGCTGAGTCAGGTTTTTGAAAAAGAAATTTAAAGTCATCTATAATGCCTTGATTAAGAGTAAGACTTAGGAGGGGGGAGGAGCCAAGATGGCCATCTGTAGCCAGCTTTCCGCAGAGGTTCCTGTCCAGAAGGAGAGTTAAAGGACAGAAACTCAGCAAGAAAGCTGATGGTTTGGATCTGAGTCAAAAGAAAAGGTCAAAGAGCGCACATCAACCCTGCTGGGGTGACCTGAGACCCCAAGGACACAAACAAAAAGGTACAGAGCACATCACCAAGCAGACGGGAGTCCCCTCCCCCATGAGAGAGGTTCGCAGTATACTCCATACCTCCATACAAACAAGCGAGCAGAGTTCGGCTGTCCTCCCA